>JAKTZB010000001.1:1800000-1999538 GCA_030564745.1 Scheffersomyces segobiensis
ACGACAGTAGTAGAGAACATGTCTGGTTTAGTATTGATAGTCACAGAGTCTAATCTGTGTTCAGCACAGGCTAAGAAAACTTGGGCCAAATCTGTGTCATCAGTCAACAAAGGCAATACAGTCTGAGTTTCTGGGTCACCGAATCTGACATTGTATTCCAAAACTTTTGGTTCCTTTGTAGGCGACAACATGATACCTGTGAATAAAACACCGTTCATAGGGGTGCCATCTTGTCTCATACCATCAATAGTAGGCTTGATGATTAATTCATCAATCTTCTTCAAGATAGCTGGTGTGGCAATAGGGGCTGGAGCGTAGGCACCCATACCGCCAGTGTTCAATCCCTGGTCGCCATCATTGATTCTCTTGTGGTCTTGAGCGGCTGGTAAGTTGAAGAAAGAGTAACCATCAGTAATGGTCAAGATGCTCAACTCGTCTCCTTCCAAGAACTCTTCAATGACGATTTCATCGCCAGCAGCGCCAAAGTTCTTATCCACCATGATTTCGTTCAAGCCCTTCAAGGCTTCTTCCTTAGTTTCTGGAATCAACACACCTTTACCAGCAGCAATACCATCAGCCTTCAAGACGATCTTATAGTCAACCGTCTCGATGTGCTTCTTTGCTTCTTCAACGGACTTGAAGTTCTCGAATCTGGCAGTAGGGATGTTGTGCTTGTCCATGAATATCTTGGAGTGAGCCTTAGAGCCTTCCATAACAGCAGCAGCAGCAGAAGGTCCAAAAACTGGAATACCTACCTTGGAGAAAACGGTAGTGATACCGTCTACCAAAGGCTGTTCTGGGCCCGGAACCACCAAGTTGATTTTATTGTCAACAGCGAACTTCTGCAAAGCTTCGAAGTCCTTTGGCGAGCTGGACAATTGGGGAACGTTGACAATTTTATCACAGTCTACCGCAGTACCTCCGTTACCTGGAGCAACATAGATTTTGTTGACGGAGGCAGACTGGGCCAATTTCCAGACAATGGCATGTTCTCTTCCACCGTTTCCAATAACAAGAATGTTTAATTGCTTGGACATTGTAGAAATGGGAAGTCACTAGTTGGGGATGTTTCTGAGAAGAACGTGAGTTGTTTCTAAACAAGTAGTGAAAACTAGAAGAAGTTCTACTTCTAAAAGAGAGTGAAAAAAAAAGCTGGAGATCTGACTCCTCAAATAGGCATGGTAGTTGGCTGTCGCGTTGAAATATTTGATTCTGACTCGGGTCAATTTCTATCAAACGATGAGCTGGTTCAGCTTTGTGTAACATTGGTCTTGGCTTGAAATTCTAGTAACAGAAAGTTAGTTAGGTAGCAGGAGATCACAGCAGAGTCGACGGTAGAAATATGATACATGATATAACCATGGTATACACATGAATAGACATGAAAATTCTTTGCTAATATGTTTATGTTGGGTATTATTGATAATGCGAAGAGTGTAACTTTTCGCTACAAAGTTAGTTACTACGACTTTATCAAAGGTACAATTTTTTTAGAATTGGACTATTTTGACTACTATGAATATTTGGATGATCTCATAACTGGAAGGGTATGGCAGATAATGTTATATTGTTCTGTTCGTTTTATATGAAATTGTAGAATTTTGTAATGTCTTTTGGTACATTATCTAGAATTGTTGCGAAAATGAAAAAATCTATGTCTATCCTCTCATTTTTTTGATATACCCATAAAGAGTGAATATCCTAATAATAAACGACATCTGCTCAAGGTTACAAATTACGTCTCTATCATGGGAATGTATGTATGTGACTCTATGTACACAGGCTATTTACAGAAGTGACTATGATAATAAGTAGCCCAGCTAGATGGCAACGTCACCAGTGCCTACTATACCTTCGAATTTGTAGTCAATGTCGCTTGGAAACTTGACATCAGCACCGTCAGCGCTTATTGGAGAATATAAATAGTATGATAACAAGGCGTTGACCACAGACCTGGTCTTAGCTTCAGCTAGCGACGATCCGATTCCTTCGCCCAATTTTTCGACGCCACAGAATGCACCAGCTACATAAATTGGATGAGCTGATAATCTACCAGTTTCCGCAATCAATCTGATTTCCACTGGCTCGGTAAAGTTCAACTTGTCACACAATCTGATCAATTCTCTGGTGGGTTGCGAAAACTGGAACATCTGTTCCAAGGGCAATTTTCTAGAGAGAATGTGATCGTTTATAAAAGCCTTGGTGGCATCTTCACCAACATGAGTGTACAAGCCACCAACTATGGATCTGACAGCAGAAGCATATGCTTCGATTTCTTTGGTTACATAAGATTTATTTCTCTGGAGATAAGCAATTTCTTCTTGACTCAACTCATACACCCCATCTTCCTTGACCTGGCTTTTGCTCTGTTCTGAGACAAATCTCAATTTTCCGTACTTCAAGAATTCTGATTCCTGGCTCAAGTACTTTTCCAACTTGGAAGATTGGTCTTCTTCGATCCCCCAGGACTTTCCTATTTCATACAAAGTTTGAACACCCATCAACGAGTCGACAGCAGCATTGTGGATAGGCATGGGTAATCTGGGATATTTTACCAATAAGTATTCGGCTACGTAGTATGACATTAAGTTTTTCCCCAAGGTGTTCAAGCCAAAGTTGTTAGCTAACCCATCGTCAAACTTGTTCAAGTTCAATGCCTGTGATAATGTTGATAAAGAGTACGAAGTAGGTAATCTCAATCTGGAATGTAATGCAACCAAAGGTGGAGACTGTTGAGCTGTAGATTCAGGCAATCTATGGGTAAAAATATTGTTCTTGTAGCTTCCGTAGTCGGTCAAGGAGTCGTAGTTTGTTTTCAACGACGTATCCAAACGGGCCACTTGGTAGTTACGTGTAGCCACACGTATCCGAAACACGGGCCTGGGTAATCTGGCTATCCTTCTCAACATGCTGTGGGGGTGTTGTAAAGATATTTTCAGTTATTTGTTATATGATCATACTACTAAGTAGAACTTTTCACAGTAGAGAATTTTTTTCATCAACACGATTACATAAGCCGGTGCAGGTTTGTCTATTAGATTTTGCAACTAGGTGAATTGACTGAAACTAAGAGCGAAGAAACAGAACAATGTAGCAACAGGAAAGATCCCGTTAATAGGCTAAGTATTTTTTCTTTACATAATTGTATTTATTCATTTGAATTGGAAATTTTCAGTCCAAATTTTTTCAAGAAAGTGGTTTACATGTTGTACTATCTCTATATTCAGTAATGTGCTCTTGTTTGCACTATAGTCTTATTTGTCATATATTTTCATTATCGTGAGATTATGAACTCATCATCAAAAAACACTACCACATATTTAAGAAAATTCAGCTTATTAGTACCAGCCGTCGATTCTTTTACATCAATAATCATTTAGCTCTAGCTAAAGGGCGCGCTACCAACTCAAAAAGAAAGTCGTGCGCCGGCCATTAAACTCAACCAACCAAATTTGATTCATTATGAATCGATATACACTGCAACGAGATGATTACGACCAATACATTTACATAACAATTTCACAATAATCAAAGCAAAATGGCAGGTCACCACGGTCCCAGTTTGAGTATCGCTGCCATCGCCACTATGGGCTCAGTCTTAGTCATTTATGCCACTTTGAAGTCTCCTTTGAAGTACAAGTGGGCTTCTGAAAACAGACTCAGTCCTAAGGCTGACTTAGCCTGGAGAAATGCTGCTCAGAAATGGCTTGACAACCAGTAGATGAAGTGATTTGGGAATCAACTATTTTATCTGTATGATCTGGAGTTGACTTAGTACTGGTTTTAAATCACTATAATATAAGTCTAGAACTTCTCCTGATCTTCACTTGTTACATTGCATTGAGACATTCCATCTCATGTAAGTGGGATCATCCATCTTGCATTCTTCATCATTATTATTCATATAACTTATATTGTACACTTAGCTATCAATTTCCGGTTAATATAGGAGATGTTTTATATTGTTAGTACTATGTAGTCTACAAATACAGGGTTGGTCAGCCCAATTTGGAGGTATTGACCAACTCAATATCGTTGCTGTTGGCCTGTTCTAGCGTTGCCCAGTCTGAGTCAAGTTTGATGAAACACCAAGCCCATCTACGGAAGAGCTCAAGGAGTTCAATCACAGTGTACCCAAATGAAAATGCATCGTAACCAAATAAAAACGTTGACAACATGTGCAACGTCGTCAATTTGGCTTTGTCCTGTCCATCTTTGACCATAAAAATCTTAAGAATCCACACAAATCTGACCACGAAGTCAAATAAGATGACAGCGAAATACACTATTGGCTGAAATGCTATTCTAGGTCTCAACAGAACCATTTTGAAGTAGTAAGTTTTGGATTCGAAGAGAAAATCAAACATTTTAAGTCCCCAATCCATCTTCACGTCCCAAATAAACGAGTATGTTGAGTTTACAAATGAAAAGAAGTACCACCACTTGTTCAAGGACTGCAATTTGTTCAAGAATGCAGGTTCCTTTATATCTTTGTCTAGTAAAGTGATAGTAGACTTGATCAACAGATTTACAAATAACGGACCCAATGTTGTGGAATACTTGATGAAATTAAATAAATGCCGTCTTTTTTCAGTACTTCTGTATTCATACCAACATTGCTTCATACGAATAAATGTGGGTAAACATAGCAAAATGAATTCCAACTCGATACTATATGGTATGTCTCTGGCGTAGTAGTAGTTCCATATATACAAGCCGAAGTCATTCAATATCTTGCTGTACGAGACTAAACTATCTGATATCAATATATCGTTAGTTCTCATTGTGGTCGAGTTTATGTTACCCAACAAGATTCTTTTCATGGTGGTAAATGCTCTGTATTGCCCCATTGAATTTTGAGCACTTGATTTGTAGAACTGTCTGTAGAACAAATGAAGAAATAATGCTAACGGGATGATATAGTAGAAACGCATAAAAAAGGCTGGCGAAACATTATCGTTCAGGCTCATTTGACGTTGAATAATCTTGAACACAGCCCAGCCTACGACATTGGCGATAGTCACACGACGGAGATTAGCCCAAATACCATTGGCGAGAATGAGGTTGGAATTGAAGTCCGGAACGAGGGTCGTAGCGAACTCTCCATTAGGTATATGGTGGTCGTCGAGTTGTGAGTAGTCATGTGCTGAATATGATAAGTTGAGTAGGTGCAAAATATTAAACTTCCTCAAGTTGTAACATGTGTAGACAAGATAATACCATAAAAAGGCTCCTAGCTGGACGAGAAATAGTATCCGGAAGGGAAGTGGTACCAAGTCATCGAAGAGAATCTCGTCGGACTTTTTCTGGTTTTGGTTTTGGTCCATGGAATATGTACGCTGAAGTATGAAAATATCAAGGATGTGCAAATCGAACTCTTAATAAGACCATGAAGGTACAGGCTACTTTATAATTAACGACGCAACGAGTGCGAGCACCAGATGAAAGAATACAAATAGAGAAAGCAAAGAGTATATATCTAGGAAAATAAAAACAATGATAATCTGAAAAATATTCCAAATCCAAATTTCATCGATAAATTGTTTATTATACACGTACAATTTGAACACGGTCTGATGCTTCCTTTGGGTGCAAAGTCGTGTGTAGCGAGTCCGACGCACAAAGAGGTTTCGGAATCTGGGCGAAAGAGTGAGCTATGAATTGGCAGTGTGGTCAATAATATTGGAAGAGAACTAAGGGAAGAAATACTCATAGCATTACTGATACGTAGGCAAGTGTAACCCGACACACATGAATGAATACAGTTTAATATCATAATTCGAAGATCGGTTCCCGACTAATGAGACTCCTCTATACTTCCATTTCATCTCTCTCATCCAGTGTAGGCTTCAGACGCAGCTATTTAACTAGTCCGCGATTTAGGTATGTTTTAATCAGAAGTATTCATGATTAGCATGGAAACATCATTAGCCATCAACAGAATGTCCAGAGATAAATTGGAATCTACATAGGATTCATGATTCACTATTGTGTATTTACTACATAGAAGAAAGTATAGAGTAAAGAAGTAAACGGAGTACGATCAACATACAACAGGAAGAGAACACTGTGAAATCATTAATTGGATTCAAGGTTGCATATGCTAAATTATGTTAGTTTTTTGACGTCTATGACTTGTAAAATCATTGCTTCTAATACGATCAGAATTTTCAGTGTTTGGCTTGAATCGAATCGGTCATGGTCCTGAATAGGAACCTCCGTTTGGGGCGACATCGTGTCATCACTGTAATAGAAGCAACATGCAATTTCGGTATCACTTACTGCTTCGCAATGATTGCTTTGAACATATTCTACACAAAAACCATTATTATTACCTTGGATCTGGTTAAGAAAAGATGCTCTATTAAAATTTTTCAAATCCTGCTCTCTTTAAACGGAAGAGAAAAACTTGGATGCAAGCATACAGGAAATACTTCAAAGCTTACCCGGCTTTGAAATAAGGGCCATATCAGAAGGGCACCAAGCTACTGACATCCATCGGCAATATATGGTAAGAAATGTATAGTGAATGGTCTATATATGCTATAAATAAAAACTTTAATGAATTATCCAATCCAACCCAGATTATTTCTTGTCTTTACTTCTGGAATAACCTTTATACCTTTCCTTTCTGGTATTCTCTCTTCTTTCTGCCTTCGTCAAATATCTGAACTTCTTCTTTTTTTGCTTGATTCTATCTCCAGCTGATGGTTTAGCCACTCCAACCATAATGGCGTGGGTTTTGGCTCTTTTTATGGAGCTTTCAAGCACTTTTTCAGATTTTCCAAGATCGACATTATGCATACGAGCAAGAGCTTCTACACTAGCCTGTTGAGCACTCACTATAGCTGGATTATCCAATGAGTCCACAGTTACTGTAGTTTCATCGTCTATTATAGCACTACTTTCAGGCAACAACTCGGTGGTTTCGTCTAGTTTGTAAACTTCTGTGTGATGCAAGATTCCTTTTGGTTTAAGAGCTCCCTTATTTGCTTCTTCTCTATCCTCATCATCTTCCTCGTTTCCATTGGTTCCATCCTCTTCTTTGTCGTTATCAGCAGTTTTCTCTGTGAAACCTGACCATTCGTCGTCGTCGCTGTCATCATAAGCCGTTATCTTTTTCACTGTGCTGTTGAAGTCTTCAAGCTGTTTTTCCATATCTTTCTTCCGCTCGGCTCTGATTTGCTTTCTCTCTTCAATTCTGGTCAATCTCTCTTGTTCCTTGATGTACTCTTGAGCCTTCTTTTGTCTTTGTACCTTTCTCTTATGGAACCCAGTCAAATATTCAACTCTGGAGTCTTTGTCAAATACCACTTCTTCAACTCTGTGCTTCTTAGCAGCCTTCTGGGCATACTTTTTTCCCCCAGTCAAAATCTCCCTATTCTTTCTGATAACCATCGTATTTCTTTATTCTGTGAGTTGTGTTTTAGATTGGAATAACAATTGCAATGTGCTTCTACTTCAATATAAATGTGATGTGATATAGTGAAAATATCTATCTACAGGAAATATTTTCAATGAGCATCGCTTTCACTATTTGCTAAAAATTGAATGAATCAAAATATGCAACACTCGTGAACTATTCTTACATCTTTCAGAAGTTGAGCACACATATATAGCTACTGCTCAATATATACTATCGGCATTGAATACATTAACATAACCCTTGCGAAATGGAAAATATAGAAAACGTCAGACTTTTCCTCAAGTCGCTCGATAATAGCGTGGAGCAGCTTGAAGACACTCTAGAGCCAGTATTGAAGAAGTCCCTTGCAGAGTTGGTAGCCGAAAACTCCACTACCCCATTCGAAAGAATAAAAATCTACAACAACTCTGCATATATACTCATCTCAGTTATATATTCCTATCTCAAGACTATAGGGATTGACACCGACAAGCATCCCATTTCTCAGGAATTAACTCGTATAAGAACATACATGAAACGAACGAAGGAGATGGAATCTTCTGCAATGACCAAAGAGCAAGAACAGAAAAAGGCAGAAGAAAAGGCGAAGGACTTCTTGCAGAAGACATTGGGTTCAAAGATAAATGGTGGAGGTGCCGCAGCCACGGCTAACATGACCTCTCCAGCTATAAGTGCTACTAATTTCCAAGGTAAACATACAAAATTCAAAGAAGAAAAGAATTCCGACGGTGAGTCAGAATCTTTCAAAGAATCGAACTATTCAAATCCTAAATCGAACAAGAGCACCAAAGCTACTAAGTCAGATAAAGTTACGAAACCTTCCAGGAAGAAGGTTAACAAGAAGTAAAGTCTGCGCTCAATAGATAAATATGAATTTAATGTATTAAAATGACTGAAAATATTTCCGTATAGAACTGAATATGGAATATATATATATATATATATATATTGTAGGTTATTCTTCCTCTATTGAATAACCGGTAGAGAATTATAAAAGATGAATATATATTTCATGTGCGTCGTTAAAAACCAGACTATGTCTAGTAATAATCCTTAAATGCATGCTCTTCAGCAAGATTCTCTTCGATCAAGAAGTAAATCTGCATGAGCAAATTAGGGAACTTGTTGTTAAAATACTTATAGAACCCATCTGGAAGTGGACTCATTTGTGTTTGTAATTTTTCAGGCATGTCATTGAAGTGATGGTACTTATTACGAATAGCTCTCAACAAGTCCATAAGTTTCTCTTTGTGGTACTTTCTGTATTTGCCTAAGTTGTCCATGAATTCGTAATCAAATTGATTGTGCCAGTTTCCTCCATGAACAGCCTCGGCACAGTCCTCGAGTTTCAATAATAAGACACTAGGCGGATCTCTTCTTTCCACTTCGAATCTATCGCTGACCTTCAATAAGAATTCCAAACGCTTCTTAGAAGACCAGAATAATGGATGAATTAAGATCTTGGATGTACTCCTTCTCTTGCCTGGATTTGCATGGATCATGCTGGCAACAAGATCAGTGGCTTCATACTTGTCATTGGGGCAGCACTGTTTCAATAATGAGATGTCGTATTCCCCTTTGATGATATTGCCTTCGCGCAAGTATCTATCACCAAAAGGATGCATACCCCCAGACAAAATATAGAAGTATACACAACCCAAGGAGAAAATGTCAATTGCCTTGGTCAATCTCTTTCCACCAGAAGCTTGAGAAGACGAAGAGTTCGCAACAGTATTCCACGAACCTGTAAATGAATGACGAGAGCCAGATCCTACAGAGGATATAGTGTCTGCAGAAATTTCGAGTAGATCGTGATGCAACAATAATTCTGGTGCTCTCCACCCCGAAGTGCCCAGTGCAGCATGTTGTGTAGTTGCTCTGAACGAAGATTGGTCAGAGTCAAGCTTCTTACACAAGCCAAAGTCTGAGATCAACAATCTTACGTTGTTTTCCTCTTCTGAAGGTTTTGTCATAGTTTTTGAAACCGATGTCTTTTTGATATCCGCTACCAAAATATTCTGAGGCTTCAAATCACGATGGACAATCTTCAATGAGTGTAAATAGTGTAAGCCACTGGCTAATTGATACAAGACGTCATTCACTTTAGGAATGCTGAGCTGAGGTGACTTCCTAGGCTTTTCAACGATATCTTCCAAGGAACAAAGACATAATTCCAAAGCAATGTATAAAAACTTTTCCGACTCGCTTGATTGAGAACAGAAGTATCTAATGACATTGGGATGGTCGTCACTTTCCTGCAATAAACGAACTTCATGATTAGCTACATCGTAGAAATCCAAAAGCATACGCTTGACTGCAACGGGCCGGTTCTCAAACGTCCCTTGGTATACTATGGTTCCATGAGAACCATAACCAAGAATCTTATCAGAGATGACAAGATTGTTCTCAATTTGCAACTTCTTGGATGGCATCTTCGCTGGAGCAGTGTTAGTTTTTACCAAGCTCTTGGTGGTTATGGAGATAAACTCTTCTTCATGGCTATCATCATTGGTTTCTTGATCATCGGCAACACTTTCTTTGTTCTTATTAACTCTACGACCACCTCTTTTACCACCTCTACTGCCTCTCTTGCGTTTCTTCTTGGTCATGATTTCATCGCCGTTGCCTTCTTCATCGTCATCAACATTTTCTTCTAATTTGCTTGTATCATAGGTATCCTTCTCTAATGATTCGTTAGGAACTACAATTTTGACTTTCTTGGAAACAATGTTAGAGTACTTTTCATTATTGTTATCCTGATTTGCAGAATCGACAACTTGAATATTCTTCTCTTTCTCAGTAATAGTTTCTTTGTCTCTGTTGTTCGATCCTTGATAATTGGAGTCAAACACATCATTATCAAGCAGCATTTCCTGGTCCATTGACACCGAGTTTACTAGGTTTCCATTGTTAAAAAAACTTTGCACGAACTTGTTGGACTTCCCAAAGGTCATTACCAAAACAAATAGAACCAATAAAACCACGAAGTCTTCCAAGATTCTGCGAATAATAGTAGTACTTGCATTTGGCTCCATATCATTGATTATTTCGCGATTCGAACCTGAATTTCTATAAGGTCTGTAATTTTCCACCTCGTTGTTTGATGGTGGGAGATATAAGACTTCCGAACGTGACGTTTCATGAGCGAAATTAATTCCTTCTGCAATATTGGGTTTTATTTCCTCTAAATCTGTTCTCAAAAGATTGTTATCCTGATCTTCTGGACCTGTCTGCTCATCTGGACCTTCTTGTACTGTTTGTTCATTTTGACCAATACGCTTGATCTCATCGCTCTTTTCAAATCTAGAAGATGGCTGAAACAAGGTGTCGGCAGACAACTGGAAAGCTCTATGTATGCCACTAATCAAAGTTTTTACTTCCTCTGGTGGACTTGTAGATAAATGGAAATTCTTCAAGTATTCAACATTAACATTCAAGTCCTCAAAGTCGGCTTGAAGCTTAAGCAATTCCAACTGGTAATTCGAAATTGGAGCTGTTTTAATTAATGAAGGGTAGTTGTTGAAACTCATGGCAAACCATTCCTTTCTGTTGGAGGTTCTATCTATGAAAACAAGGTCGGAGTTCTTGTCGTGGTCATCATCGAGTTGTGGCTGGTTGAAGATATTCGATGGGTGAGGCAAGAGAACGCAGTCTGAGTTCTTGAGATTGCTAAAGACATCAAAAACACTGACTGCAAAGGAAGGTAATTTGGTCAACCATTTGGGTGCACTTATGTCTTTGTTAATAGCCAATAAGGATTTGTTGTAGAAAGGAGTAAAGTAGAGTTTGTCTATGCTCTCTGAGTTTTGCATGATCAAGTCGTTATCGATGTTGTTGGGCCCCCATTGAGAATAGGACACGTTCCAAACTACATTAGTATTCAATTTGGAATGTATGGTCAATTCGTAGGTAGTTCTGCCAATGTTTATGGTATCCAGACGCAGGTATAAGTTGTTGATTTTATAGTGCGTATTGGGCACCGGACAATCATCTTCATTTCCGAAAGAAGAGACAACTTCACCTGTGAAGATGTTGACAGTATAGAGGGCAGTTTTCCTGCTTCCCGTGTAGATTTTGTCGTCTCCACTGAGGGAGAAAGGAGATTCCATTACCAACTGTCTGATACTAGTAGGAAGTTTGTTGAGGCCAAACTTCGGCGTGAAATAATAAAGAGATCCGTCTTGGAACGGCTCGACAAACCATAGGATATTAGACTGGTTGTCTACTGTGGAGCTATTGGTCAGGATTTTCACTAGCGGTTCATCACTGGGAAGAGTCCAGATAAGAGCTCCCTCTTTACGTTCTACAGCATGCAAGTTTCCGTCGACATCTGAGATCAAGAGCAAGTCTGTTAATTTAAAGTCTTTTAGTGATCTCATGTCCAAAGGTAGTATGGATGAGTCTGTTGATCTTTTGGAAGGAGGCTCTGTAGCGTGAGGACCAGCATCATTTTGGATCAGGCTATCAGGTAGGTAACTGGTGGTGACCTTCTCTAGTCGTGGCAGCGCAGCTACGAACACAGCACAAACCAATACACAGAGACTCACTAGACTTAGAAGTTGCCTCATGATGTAGATTTGTCACAGCTACGGATCTCAAATCAGAATCTAACGATAGACAAAGTGCGGGACAAACAGGTGAAAGGTAGACTGGGGTAGAAGTAGAATATACCAGATTTTGAGATCTCAGTATCGAGTAGGTGAAATATAGATGAAAAGATGGAAGTTGGAGGGGGAGGTTTGTAGCTAAAAAAGTGTCCAATCTGGCAAAGTATAGGTATACTGTGGAAGATCTGTAAAACAATAGAAAGAGGATTTTGGATATGTGAATCAGACTAGCTATTTTTTTCATCCCTTTTTTCGTGCCTGTACATAGACCACTAGCTTTGTGTATATACGGCTCGTATTGCAGCCGAGAATGTTAAAGATGTTGTTCAACAAATTTTCGAGGCGCCTCACGTGACCAACATTCCCATGTGATAACGTGTATAGGGCTGGGGTGGGAGATGGAATGGCTGAACAAGGAAGTAGCTGGAGTCGGGTTTAGCTGAAGGTATTTGTTATGCGGTAGACTAGAAATTCACCAAAAACAAGTGTGGTGTAGAAAAGCCATGGAGATGGACTTGTGGTCTGGTGAGGCTTCTACTGCATCCATGGCTACAGCGCGTTTTCTTTAAGTTAGGACACTCATGAAGACGTGAGATGAGCCACGAAGTCTACAGAGACTAGTATATGATTATGGTATTCAATGACTTCTTGTATTTGTAGAGCGGAGGAGTACATCAGCATGGTAACAGTCTAGGTGGGAAATGTGTAGCATGGACTATTCTGGCTTTACTTTTCTTTCCTCTATGGTTTCCCCGGATTTTGTCAAGAGAGCTTACAAGATTTGCTATAATGGCATAATAATCCACTTAGTCGTTTATATTATTCTCAAACTGGCTACGACAGAATCCCCCAAATGGCCAACCCTGTGTCAACTTTTTTCATTTGCCAGTTCTATTATTGGTATCACTCCGATCTAGTATCATGTGCCAATTCAAAGTGGCATGCTATTAACTTAATTTTAATGACGTTTACTACTCTAAAAACAATCTAGCAAAATGGTTTGAATTTATAGTTAGGCAATAAAAGAATGAATGAAATGAAACCAAATAAAGTAGAAAATAATACAAGCAAAATCAACCCGGCCAATTGATATTAATAATAATACTAATAATAAAAGTAAAAGTAAGCACATCCCATGCAATGAAAAAAATTTGAGCACTCTATGCCAACATAATCTATCTTCTGGAAAAGAAGAAAGTAATAAAAATAGTTTTGTAGTTTGTCATTAGTTGTAAGCTACTGTGATAGTAGTTGCAACTACAGGATTGAAGGAAGGCTGATAGTAGTAGACAATTGTAAAAAAAATGTCTAGAAAATACAAGCTGCTGTCATGAATTCGTTGGGATCAATAGTCCAATCTAGTCTTGATTATGTTCGACTTTTACTTCCTCCAAGATATCAGTGGTGCGGATGTGTCTCTGGTCCGCAATCATAGTCACCAATCCCAAAGCGATATCCTTCAACTCGTTGTATTTGTTTAACATTATTATATGTTTTCTGATGATTTCCTCGGGATTGGGGTTCATATCTAGCTCACTGATAAGCTGTGAACACTGTTTCTTGATCTCATCTAGTCGTTCATCTTTCAGGAGCAGATGGTCACTTCGGTTGGAGTCATCATCGATCGCGGTTATTTCTGGATTTGTGCTGATAGTTGGAGGTGTCACGCTGGCGAAGTACTGTGTTTCTACAATGTCTGATTTTTCAGACAGAGTTCCTGAATGGTTGATAAGAAGTGTGGTTCTGGGCGTATTCTCCAATATTGCAGGGCCATTGATGGTTGTATGGGGCTGCAAATTCTGGGGTGCTGTCAAACAGGTGCAATTGGCAGTTACTGGGCTGGATGTGGAAGTCTTAGTGGTGGAAGACGTTACATATGTGGAGTTGAAGTGGATATGGGGAGTGTGGAGGATATCTGGAGAAGGAAGCGGAGTGTCTTTGCCAGACATTTTCCCTGCTACTTTGATAGGGGGTAGCATATACCAGAAGTTCAAACGCAAGAACCAATGTCCTGTTAAGAATACAGCTGGCTTTGCTGAATTGCCTTAAAGAAGTGTTGGTTAAAGGCTAGAAAAAGAAGACTCGTGAAAAAAAGATTTGTTCGCAGGTTGGTCTGACATTTCGTCAATTTGACATATGAAGGTGGAGCAGGGAAAAAACTAAAGTATGTGCTAATTGCAGAACGCGCAACTTCAGCCAACTGGAATAGAGTGTATTTTTCGATTGATTGAAACTCGTTTGCCTCTCAGAAATATTTCAAACACCACAGATGTTAGTGTAAGAGCGATATCATCAATCTGGCATTGTTAAGTGTTGAGGGCTCAAGAACCATTGGCTGGGTGAGGGTTTTGAGCTATTTCTCATTTCACAATAGCCTCACTTCTTAATCGGTTATAGTTTCCATATCGTCAATCCTAAACTAATGGCATACCAAGAGCAGAAATATTTTGGCACATTTGAAGAAACGAGTCGGATTATCCAACAATGTTGCACACTGAAAACTATGACAGCTTCACATAATAAATAAGTGTCTCACTACGAACAATTATGTCACCAATCGCAAGCATTCGGTAATCTAGACGGTGCCAACTGGATACTCACAAACCCGTTCTACTTCAATTCAAGTAATCGTGCAGCCCTATTTTGTATAAATCTTAGGGATGCCATCCGTTTCTCATTACTCAGAGCTAGACCGCTGGTCCCTGTAGCGTGAATTAGGGCGATGAGGTCATTTGGCTAAGTACCCACACATAGTCTGAACATCCTACCAAGGCGTTGTTTTGTGTTTTAGGTGTGTAGCTTATCAATGCCTTTTTAACGTTGAAACTATGTGTTGATGTAAATCATACTCAAAATCGTAAATGGCCATTTGGAGCAAGATTGAAAGACTCAATTATTTCGTGTATTGTCTTCGATATTCTTTACTGAAGTAGGTGGACGTTTTTCCTTCACTCAACCATGTGCAACTCCTATTTTTTTATCGATTCTATTATTTTACCAAAACTTGTGAAACCTTCACCTAATACGCAACAAACATTTGGATGATAATGCATTGCTCCCTATGGTATACCTCTAGCTATATTCTCTATAAATTCGTACCCAATATAGCCAATAGTTAATTAGCAAATAGTTAATTAAATAGCAGTCTTGCCGGCGTTATTCTTCCCGGCGAAGGTGATGAAACCGTAGTTAGCAATGGGGGTATGTCGATCTCTTTTTGTTGGTCAATTTGGTACAGCTGTCTGATGGAATTGATGGAATTGGCATTCACCCTGAAACCAGCCAGTGGACCAAAACCTCTTTGCGCTGTATCCGATTCTCCCGCAGAATTGGATCTAGGCTTCACTCCAAAATACTTGGAGGCCGCTGCATCGATTCGTTCGGACACACTACGAGGTTTGTTCATGAATTTGTTCAATGGAACATTGGCAAGATTATCATTGAGAGCAGAATTGGATCCTGACCCTACTGGGTATGGCATATATTGAGCACTAGTGTAGTTTTGCTCATTAGCATTACCATATCGATTGAGCTCTGACACTGTAGGCTCATGGTACAGAGCTCCACCAGAACTTGTACGTGTAGATGATCCGCCAATGTACACCAGTGGCACTGTTCTGAGACTGACTCCAAGGCTCTTGGAACTGCCACTAGACGACCTATGACGTTGATAGTGCTGTACTTTGTCATTTATTCTGGGAGAAGTCTTGGTATTTGGCAGAACCTGCGGAGCAAATAGAGAAATTACTAGCATCCGTACCAGAGATAGAATACGCTCTAAAATTATAAACAGCGTATAATCTTCATTGGTCTCATTGGCATATTTCTTACCCAATTTGAAAAGATAGTATTGTAGTTGACCCATTCTCTTGCCTCTAGAATCGGTCCGTACCTGTGAAGTTATGTATTTATTCAACATTGGGTTTATGTAGTTGACCTCGAGGTGGTAGAGACCGTTGAAGTCTCTGGTAGACGTCATTCTGGTGACAATAAACCGGTTGGATAGAGCCAAATTATTCAGACTACCGTACAAAAACCATAGCTTAAGCGTCTGTGAAAAGATATCAAAATAGAATTGGCCATGTATAGTTACAAAGTTGATGTTGACGAACTGTAGAACGACAAAGTAGATCCAGTAGTTGAGTAGAAACTGGTAGGAAGTGTATGGAATCTGGTTGGCAATCACCGGATCGAAGCTTTTAATGGTTAACACAAACGGTACGACTGTAGTTAGAAGCGAGCATAGTACAGAGAGAAAAGTCATTGAGCTGCAGCTATTAATGCCCTGAATTTTGTCGCAGTTTGCTTCTGGTCAAATTGTAAAAGAAATGGAAAGAAACTGATTTTATATCAAATATCGCTTGTCTCGTAATTTAAGAAGTCTGCCTGATTTTATTCTCCCCAAATATTGCATGGACCAATTGCAAAAATACGCTCCGTAGAATTTATAACTAGGCAAAAACTCTACGCAAGATAAATCGATGATGTAACACTTCCTGTACGTGAACTCCGAAAACTGTAGTTAAGAGTGGGAGGTCTTAGTTTGTGAAACAAAGACTGGTTCTAAGGCTTGGCCACTGTTAGCGATCGTCGAATTAGCCAATCAATTTGTCATTGTTGGATAGTTAACCTCTTGCCGTAACATTTGTGTTCTACTGATTCAAAGGGTCTGGATCTAGATAGATTACTATGGGGACAAAGTATAGAAATTTGGACTTTCTCTACACATTTCCGAACTAGCCTATTTGTTGAAATACGAAATACGTAGTCGAAATACATTTTTAGGTTCCCATACCACTCACATTTTTACATTTACATAAATGCACCTTAAAAGTTGCTACTTTGCGTGCCGATATCCTCCTTTTTCTCTTGGTTCTCTCCTTGCTATTAATGTTTCCAATTCCTTGTATCACATATACATGTTGTCCGATTCCTTGTTCCGGTTTTAGTTGTGGCTGGCCGTTGCCGTAGTGCTGCTGCAACCGTTGGTTACACAAATGCAATTGTTTGCAGACTAAAACTACTCGGGTCGAGCTTAAGGATGTGGGCCAAAGTCTAGCCCCAAGCAATGGAGAATGCTCTAGTTACTTCTAGCATATCTGACGTCATATTTATGTCAATTGTATATTTGCTTATATCTTTAAACTGTCGTGCTATATCCTGCTCCATGGCATTCTATCTCAACTTCTCAGAAAGCTGGCCGAGCTTCATTTGAGTAATCTTCACTATCTCGTAAACCTCTTGGTCTGCATAGTCCTTGCGTACATCATTTTTGCCTACCTGCCTAGAGCTACTGTTATCTTCAGAAACTATCTTGATTTTGTCTTCACTTCTCTCTCTAACCCAGTTCCAAAGATTGATTTCATTTTCCATAACGATCTTCTTGTTGTGAAAGTTCGTCTCGATACTTGGAATAATAATATACTTGTTGTCGTCAATTCTGATCTTGGAGATATATGAATCTTCTGGAATGAATTGAATCGTCTTGCTAGAGCCACCGGTTATCGCATTAAATAACCTAAAGGAGATCATGACCCCTACAAAAAGAACAATAATCCCTTTAATCAAGTCTCCCAAATACGGTATTGGCAAGAGTTTACCTAATGATTCCACAAAATCCATAAACTTCTCACCCAATCCCAACTCCCTGACTGGCTCTTGCACTTTCTCAATTGATGGGTTCTTGACGATAGTGTTTTTTCTGCTTCTGGAGCCCTTCTTCTTACTCTTGGCTTGCTTACCTTTACCGACACCTTCGTTTCCAGTGCTGATCATTTCATCTAAAGAGTCCATAATGACCTTCATGGATTCTTTCTGACCATCTATACTACCTTTTTCTATAGCTCCTTTAATCCAAGATTTACCTGTCCATTCAATGGAGGTGAGCACATATAATTTTGTCTGGTTGGACTCCACCCAACTGAAAAACATTTTGGTCTTCACAGTAAACGAGTTTCCGCTAGGGACATCAGGAGTCGACGTTATTTGTTCAACCAAGATGTAGTTTTCAGGATTGTACTCAGTAATCTTATCAACTATTATACACTTTGTCTGCTTTGGTCCAATTGCACCACCTAATTGCTTAATGTAACTGTAGTGTCTTTCCTTGTTTTTAACTGATAAAGGAGTAATTTCTGACTCTGTGATATCGAAATTCTTTTGCTTCTTCAAAATCTTAATGAATAAAGAAGTATCAGCGCCAAACAATATTGAAAACACGGCACCAACAGGCGCTTTCAATACACCTTCGGAAATGAAAGTTTCACTAGCTTTTTTAGTGTAGTTAATATCAGTAGGATCATGAGCTATTGGACCAACCATTGGGAAACCTTTAAATGTGTTGGCCCCTGGTTCGACAGAGCCATTTGCACCTTCATCTCTACTCGTTGACTTATTAGCAGAACTGGTTGTATGACTTTCATCACCGCCCTTAAAAGATCCGCTATCACTTCCTGCCTCTTCGTCGTCTTTATCTCCGCCACTGTGTAGAGATAGAGAACTGAAACTACCATCGAAATCATCCTCCTCGTCGTGCAGGGCTGAGAGAACATCTCTTCGGCTGTCGACTTCGGAAATGTCATATTCCTCGTTCAAAGAATTGGCACCATCGTATCTGTCTCTGCTTACAGATTTTGACGCTCTTGTTGATCTTGAATTACCTCTGGCTCTTCTCTTCATTCCCAATTTACCATCATCTGCTGTTTCTAATAACACCTTGTGCCAGACATTGGTGATAAGGTTGAATGTGGTGTCACGACTCAAAAAAGTAGCAAAGACATATCTGTGGTGCAAAGTTCTGATAATCATCCCATTTGGAAACAATACGGCTGTCGATTTCTTCTCTACTTGGATCACTTCTTGCAAAGGTATCACCAAATTAGTGACCCAGCCCAAGATATTGGAGTTGAAGCAAATGTAGTTGTTACTTAAATACATTCTCCCTTGAACTAATATATCCTTAGATAATGCACAGCTGAAATCGTCAATTAATGGATCACTCAGAGGAAGCTTCTTAAAAACCGAATGGAACTCCTTATTTCTCTTTCTCGATGCGTACTTAAGATTAGAGTAGTCCATGAATTCTGAGTCATCTCTGTCAGAAGATTCGTCTTCTGAATATAATATGGCATCGCTATCATCTATATCTGCATCTGTGCTTCTCAGTTTTGAGTTAGAATCGCCGCTAGGACTAACCACTTTTTCGAGGTTGTCAAATCTATTCTCAGTTCGAGAAATTGATCTGGCCATTGATACTGTAGGAACTGAACTTGCCGTCGCGCTATTTGATTTTCTACCAGGACTCTTCGCATCTGAAACGGTGCCGGCAGCATTTGTAGATTGGCGATTGACAATATCGGGACTCAAACTTCTCTTGAAGTCCACCAAGTTGTCAATAGATTCACGCGGAGACGCCAAAAACTTTCTTCTCGTCTCAGTATTGAAGTTTGGTTCCATAGAAGAACCTACGGTCATAGATATGTCACCCTGGGCCGGATTCTTTGTTTGTGCCTTGTCGAAGGCAGCAAGAGAAAGGTCTCCCTGACCCAATGTATTTAAGGGAGACTCCCGAACAGATTCAAACTGAACATTGACTGTTGAAAGAGGAGAAGATAGCATTATGGCTTCTCTGGGTGCTTTCACCTCGGCATTATCTGTTTTCATGAGAGTGTCTGCTTGTTCTTCGTCGAACGAGCTTTTTGAACTACCAAATCTTGCTGGTTTTAGCAAGAAGTCGAGTCTGTTGGAGAACGAATGTTCCTTCGTTTCCTTTGTGGAATGTGAAGGGGTTATACGTAAGTTGTCGATACTATTGCGGCCCGAAGCCACACTTGTAGTGCTGGCGTCGACCTTGTTATCATCCGCAACAGTAGATGAAATTATATTATTGGCAGCATTCAAGATACTAGATAAGAAGCCATTGGAATCCGACTTCACTGGTAACAAACGTTCCACATGCTGTTTACGACCTGTAGAACTCTCGTCTAACCGTGAAGGTGATGCTATCAGGTATCGTTGTTCTGGAACATTTGGGCTCATGGGTGAGGCTTCGATAGTGAGAGGATAATTGGAGGTACCTGGCACTGGAGTGGAGGTGTCAATCTTGGATAACGAGCTTTTCCTTGGTCTGTTTATAGAATTGGAATGCGATAAAACGGACGAAACGCCATTATTGCTGGAAGTTTTGTTGACCGAAGAATTGGATCTGTTTCTAGTGGATCTCTGCACTGAGTTAAAAGCTGACAGAATAGAGTGGGAACTAGCCGATTTCGGTAAAGTCGACGACGAGTCCCTTTTACTTTTGCGTAGAAGTCCTACCATGAGCTCTAAATTCTATTAGAGACAATAGTGGTTTCACAATAGCTGCTGAAAGCGTTTTTGGTGCAAATGATAGAAAACGGATTAGTAGTAATACGAGACTGTTTCAATATAGGGTTAATGAGGGAATGAATTTTCAATTGATATGTTCCACTCCAAATTGCATGACAACGAGCTTAAAGGATACAAGTTTGCTTATATATGAATCAATTCGAGTACTCCTACGTTATTGGAGTCATAGATTCGGTATTTAATCTGCCGATATCAAGTTACTGTTTTCTATAGCAGGATAGAAGATTGTATGCCGAGATGAAATTTAAAAATTGAGAATACGAAGCGGAGCTACAGTGGGGCAAAAGAGCGACCTACTGAACCGAACCGTATTCGGTGCAGGTAGTTCTACGGAATTGGCTTCGAGTTGAAACTAGAATTATATTCTAGCTCGTATAAATTCTTGCATGTCTATACTAGTACACTTGTTATATCTATGAGCCTGAATGTACTGTCGCTCAATGCTTAGTCTGAGCTCCGAGTGAAAAAATTTAAGCTACTTTCTGCACCTCAATGCCGGCGATGGAAGTATCGGGTGAAATTGTTCCCTAGAATAGAACTGGGATGATCCTGTCTCTTGGCAATTATTACGCAACTAAGCTTTGTTTCACTTCAGGTTAGTCGTCGATTTCAGACTGGCCAGAAGTCCGCGAAGCTACGAAGCGAATCACATTCCCTATTCCAGAATTGCACAGACCACCAAAGTCGAACTCAATTCACTCAATTCGTGAGACTCAGTATGTGAAGTAACCAAAGAATATAACCCACGATGATAATTTAAACATTTCTGCAATATTTTCAACGAGATGCAGCTAGTTTTACCCCTTCATTGTTAGTAATCCCCAGAATTATGCAGAGCATTTTAGGTGCCAAATTATCAATTACTGCGAAATTATTACGTTCGATTTTCTACAATGAGAATATATATTTCGAAATTGTATATTAGACCGTAACGCGATTGACGAAATTTAATAACGGGAGAACTGAAGGGACGATTTAACATTTTATATAGTATTTTGCTATTGGAATTTGTAAACCAATACTTTTGAACGACCACAAATTTTAATAAAATCTATCAACATAAAAACAATGTAACGCAACGTTAAGTACTGCCATACAGTCTAGTAGATGATCTAAGAGAACAATGGTTCCAACAAGGCAGTAACTTCTTGACTCAAACTGAGCTTGGCATCGTAGTCAACTGAGAAAGCACTAACGGAAGTAGAACAGTCAGTGTATTGGACAATAAAGTTTTCGGATGGCAAGGAGCAGTCACCGTTGTAACAGACTTGGAGCCCAGACCAAGAAGTTTGTTGCCAGATGAAAGAATTGGAAGTTACATTGTATTTCATGTCAGCACCAGAAGCGTTGGCACCGGTCAATCTAGTGTTAATCCACTTTGGAGCAATACAGGATTCGTTTTGGTAGCCCACTGGAGGGAAGTTGACGTTAACACCAACTCCCAATGGCAAAGTTCTAGAGTTATCACCTTGAGCGCTGAAAAGTTGAGCAACAAAGTCAACAATCAAGTTGGCCAAGATAGTGGATGGTTCTAACTTGTCTTCTAAGTCCAAAGAGTCCTTGAAGAAAGAGTTGTTACTATTAGAACCAGAGAAAGCGACAGCAGGGTAACCTCTGTAGACGGAGTTATAAGTAGCACCCATAGTACCGGAAAGAGTGTACATACCTGGAGACATGTTGGTACCCTCATTTGGACCAGAGACAACCAAGTCAACAGTGACATTTTGGCCCTTTTCAGCAAAGTAGTATGGGAAGACGTAGTTCAAAGCGAAAGCTACAGAAGAAGCTGGGGTACCGTTGAAGTACCAGATGTGGTCATCATCAACTTCGTGACCCCAAGATGGTTCACCAGCCTTAACGTAGGCGAATTCACCGTTAGTTTCCAAGGTTGGAGAAGTTGGCACATCAAACTTACCACCCCATCCAGATCTCTGTGAAACTGGAGCAACCAAGTAGACTTCGTGACCAGCATTCTTCAATTGGTAGTATGTAGCTCTGATGTTAGTAGAAGCCCAAGAGTCATCGTTGGTCAAGAGAATGGTCTTGGCCAAAGAAGTAATGGCCAAAGCCAAGAATACGATGTAGTTGTTCAATTGCATTTGTTAAAGTAGTTGATGATGTAATAGAACAGTGAAAAAAATAGGAATATAGAAATATGAAAGTAGAAAAGGGCGGCTATTTATATTTCAAATTGTAGCAGACAACAAGGTGAAATGGAAATTTTAGATTGACAATTGTCGGAAATAGTTCTACGAATTGGCCCGTTGGGAATCCTACAACCAGAAGTTGTTGTATGGTGCAAGTAACAAACGGCTCCAAAAATTATTTAGATAATCAACATGAATAGGCCCGCATGCCTTGCAGCAGCAACTGTGATTCTATGTGCAGGAACGCTATAATGCTGTAGATAATTTGCGACTAATTAAGGTACTAGTTGGACCACGTTGCGAAACAATAACTATGCGGCGGTTAATGTTAACAGATGTAGTAATAACTTTACCAAAAAAAGATGTAGCCATTCTGCATTTCGATTGGTGGTAATAGGGGGAGTGTACAATGGAAACGGAATTTGGGGAAACAGGGAGGTGTAGCACTCAACTGAAGATCTACCACCAGTTCAGAGATTTGTCCAATTGATTTGGAAATTATTAGATGGGGAGATGGAATTATGGGGGAGGCTATTCTCGTCTCTATTTTCACACTATCTTGCACAGTCTTCCACTGCATATATTTGAGTTCCGATGTTCTGCCGAAAAAAATCGTTTGACACACTGGCCAAGGATTATGTCATAAAATTCTCCGGTCTCTTTTTGTCTACTTATTTTGGGGCTACTCTTCTTTGTGTATAAGACGACATGCGTTTACAGTACCAACGCACACAGGCTACCATGAAACAGGGGTAATGAAGAATTGGTCCAGATGATTTCATGGTATGCACTTATTAATGGCTGTAGGAAGACAACGTTGTTGCTTTGTCATCATGTCAGGTTAGACTGCTTCGAAATTTAATTTGGCCGACTTCGATCCGAAAAAGAAGGCAACGACGCTGAAAACGACGAGACGTGGAAGAGGGAACAGTGCTATTCTACAGTTTGAAGCACGATGCCCATGGGTCGCTTAATATACACGCTTGTCTGCATCGGATCTGTCTATTGAAGTTCTAGTATTTCTCTTGCTCCTGATGTGAAAATAATCGATACTGAGCTTGGATCCGATTATAAGCACAATCGGGCCGTATGAAACTATGGGCTATCAACAATACCATAATATCCTTGAGTAATGGCAAAAACAGCATAAATAATAAAGATGCAAGAAATATTGCGGGTATCCTGCAAGCGTAACCGAACAAACGCTTGTGTCAGAAGTCTGAGCCCAGGTGAATTTAGTTATATATTGGGGAAATGGTTTTGAAATAATACACTAAATTGATTCTGATTTTGAGGCTTGGCAGTCTTAAAAAATATTCATAATCTACTTCATATGGTGCATCAGTCCATTTGGGACCATCTCAAATCTACTTGAAAATTGTTAACCTACTTAACTTTAGTAACCTTTTTCCTAGAATGAACCAAATATACCAATTGGGAGTTGGTAAATCACATTCACGCCTTCTGTTGAGTTCGATCAGTTTAAACAGAATGTTTCAGTGGAACCACGAGTATATCTGCACAGTGACTTTTCCTTTAACTCGAGCAGTTTTTCATGTCAACACATTTCATTCCAATACGTAAAATTTTCTTTAAAAGGCTTCCATTACCGTGCTAGTAATTTTTCACTTTCTTGCCCAAGAAAAACTGTTTCCAGAATTCGTTTGCGCTTGCCAGTTGTATTGTGTGTATATCTTTTTTTGATTTTGTAGTAACTCGTTCTTTTTCACCACCACAAGTTCGAATTGGTGACCAACAGTGCCTGTTGAATCAAACTCATTCTCTGCTGACGATATCTAACTATGGTGGAGAATATAAGTACCTAATAGAAAACTATTCTTAACAGGGCCGTATTTCTATTCTTGTTTTTCTCTATTGCTGTGCTTCTCATATTATTCCTTGGTTCAATTTCGCAACGCAACACGTTGAAGTACATCTGCACTGACCATTTTATCACTAGTACAATTAAGCGTACTCAACTGGTGAAGTATACTCCTGAACTGCACTGAGTTTCAGTAGCAGGTTTTTTCCTAGTAAACTCTTTTAGAAGTGCCTTCTAGAGAATGCAATATGTCACATTCTCTTAGTTTGTGTTGCGTTTCTACAGTACTCATACAAATGTCCAGAAAATGGCTTTGTCTTGAAACCCTTACGTAGAGAAAATGCTGAGCCGGAAAAGCCTAGTAATTTAGAAAATACTTTGACGTCAAAATGATTGCGAAAAAATTCATCGATTGATCATATATAAATTCTGACAATCTACAGTAAAATTCTTCAACCAAAAGGAGTATTTTGTATAAAACGGGATTTCATTCAAGGAGTTTTCAAATTGTTGACGAAAGAAATGAAAAAAATTGAAGTTTTAACATTGTCTTCTGATAATTATTGAAACCTGGCAATCATTTCAGCAAATCATATTAACTGAAGTAGAAAATGGCCACGAAATTCTTTAGTTAGAGAACAATGGTTGCAAAAAGGATGTAACTTCATTACTCAATCTCAACGTGACATCATAATCAACAGAGAATGCACTAACTGAAGTAGCACAATCGGTGTATTCGACAATGAAGTTTTCAGATGGTAAAGAGCAATCACCGTTGTAACAGACGGAAAGAGCAGCCATAGTAGATGGTTTCCAGACAAACGAATTAGACGTATTGTTGTAGTACATGTCAGCACCACCAGCGTATTCTCCTGTCAATCTTGTGTAAACCCATTTTGGCGTCATGCAAGTTTCGTTGAGGTATCCAACTGGAGGAAAGTTGACGTTGAGGCCAACACCCAAAGGCAAAGTTTTAGGGTTGTCACCTTGAGATTCAAAAAGTTGGTTGACAATTTCAACAACCAAATTGGCATAAATAGTTGACGGTTCCAATTTGTCTTTTAAGTCCAAAGAGTCCTTGAAGAAGGAGTTGTTGGAATTGGATCCTGAAAACGATATAGCCGGATATCCTCTGTAAATAGCATTGTATGTTGCACCCATTGTACCAGAGGCAGTATAAAAACCCGGAGACATGTTCGTACCTTCATTTGGCCCTGCAACGACCAAGTCGACAGTAATATTTTCACCTTTATCAGAAAAATAGTATGGGAAGACGTACTTCAAAGCGAAAGCTACAGAAGAAGCTGGGGTACCGTTCACGTACCATATATGGTCGTCATCTATTTCGTGGCCCCAAGATGGAGCTCCAGCCTTAACATAACCGAATTCTCCATCAGTATCCAAGGTTGGAGAAGTAGGTTCGTCGAATTTACCACCCCAACCAGACCTTTGAGAAACTGGAGCAACTAAATAAACATCATGGCCAGCACTCTTCAATTGGTAATATGTAGCCCTGATATTTGTCGAAGCCCAACCATCATCGTTAGACAAGAGAATAGTTTTGGCTAAACCTGTTGCAGCAACGACCAAGAATTTCAAAGGCACTCTGAATTGCATTGCTATCGGCAAATAGTTGTGATGTGATTCCCAAGTGATTCGAAATTCTGTAGGGGAAATTAATTGCTATTTATAATTACTTTCTGGAAAGCAAAAAACCAAGGGACATACCGGAAACTGAAAATTTGATCCACGGAATCTTCACTAGCATAATAAATAGATTGTGGTTAGTGACAAACGGCACTTAGAAAGAACTGCCTGAATAGCCTTGAAGGACCTTGCAGTAAGAACAAACAGCTGTACAGGAAGCAGTATAGAGTCAAATACTAAATGGCTAATCACAAAAGTATGTTTCAAAAGTACGAAAAAAAGCCATTGTTATCTGACAGAAGTAGTAATCTAATTGACTAAAACAGATTCACTCCATACTGCAAATATCATTAGGGAATTGTAAAGAACTGTAATGTTGAATTGAATACCCAAGTATCCACAATGTTTGCAGTAGTAGAGGAACATTATGTTGTTGTTCCTCTGCTTAGGTCATTTCTCACATCTACTGGTTTCTTCTTACGCTGCTACGATATATTGGAACTTTTGAATAAAACAAAAAAATCTGGCTTTGGCAGGAGTTGAAATTCTTGATTCTCCAAATGTATATGCGTCAAATTTTGGGGCCGTACAATTCATGACAAATATAGACAACTTGCGTTTACGTTAACACACAGGCCAGTTACGATGCTTCATTGTGCCCGATTGATATGCGCCAAAATGAAGGGATAGATAACCGCTCCGTATGATAGATTACTTTACTTGAGAAATTGATGATTAAAATCATACAGTTACATAAAAAGTATGTGGATGGATCCAATTAAAATTTTGATCACAAATATATTATAGCCTAATAAAATACTGAAGACGACCAAACATAAATAAATTCATCGAAAAACGAAAAGAGGATGCAAAAAAATGACAGTGCAGCCTAGCCTTTCTTCGAAAGCGGTTAATTCTCACACGATACAGTCAATTCCAAAATAATGTTATTCAGAGAGCACATTTGAAGAACGAGCAATACTGTCCACAAAACTATACCACGCTCTGAAAACAATGGCAGTTTCACTTAACAGATCATTTTACACTTGGAACGGTTAATTCATCTACTGAAAGCAATTTTATCGGCAATTGAGAAGACACTTGTTGTTACTTTCGATATATACTTCTCGTAGATATGAATATTTGTGGAGCTATAGTGACAATTAACTACCGGTACCAGGACTCGTTTTTACCCTCGGATCGCCAATAAATTGGGATTTAATGTAGTCAAATTGCAATTAATTTTTGAAATGATGAACTTTTTTTGACATTATTGAATTTGGAGGCGTAATCCCCATATGTACTTCGGATCTTCAATAAAGTCCATCTGAACCGTTAACGAAAACTCCAGCAAAGTCTGTATCTTTCCGTGGTAATTTCCGAGAAGTTGTCCGAGGATAATTTCGAAGCTGAAAAACGTAGATGTTCTGCTTCATTCATCATAATTCCTTGTTGCTACTCAATTTTCACTATTTTACGGGCCAGCCCTTCAGAATCCTTATCTACATAATATGGCTAAGTTTAGGTGTGCATATATTTGGTACATTTCAAATCCAAAAATTCAGAATAGAGCATACAAACCAGCCGCAAAATCTGTTTATGTTACACTCTAATGCAAAAGTATATACCTCCTAGTTGTCAATCTTAGCTTCCAGTAAAATGACTATTTCTGGTTGATTTCTTACAGGTAGGCTCTTTTTGCGCAATGCAGATAGCATATGATACTCCGTGTCGCGTCACCTGACCTCACTCGCGTGTTCTTTCTCCACTTCTACCTGGCCTCGGTTTAAGGATTATCGACATTCATCAACTAGAATTTTCTGTTTCTATTTGGCACAATCCTGGTATTGAACGAGTTATAGATTGAATACAATTGTTGTCTATTTGTATTTTATTGTATTTACCGTTTTCCATATTCTCAACCTCTGTAACCGCCATGGCAATCTTCTCGTCGTTGGCTTCATTTTTCAATCGCCATAAGCGAAAGATCTTCATTACTTCCACGTTGACAGTCTCGATCTACTTTCTTTTCAACCACTTTGTTGTCAAGAAGTTAAGAGACTACCAGAATGCGTTAAGACAAGAGTTGATTTTCAAGCAACAAATCAAGCAACGTTTTATCCAAACTCAACAGGATTGTTACTATACTCTTCTAGCGTTATTACCTGTGTTAACCACACCTGTGATTGACTATTTGCCAGTAGAGTTGATCACACATGTGTTGAGATTGAAGAAGAACAACCCCAATGGCCAGGCAGTTGGTGAATCTGTCACCGGTGGTACTAACAGTGAATTGACAACTGACAACTTGAATTTGTTGGATAACCCACAGTCCAAGATGAATATGTACATGAACAAATCCAAGGTCGAATTGTGGACCCTCTTGAAGATAAAAACCATTACAAGAACATTGACATTGATATACTCCATTTCTGGCTTATTGTTAATCACTAGATTACAACTTAACATCTTGGCCAGAAGGTCGTACTTAGAGTCTGCTATTTCCATGGCCGGAGTTAAATCAACGAACAACGATATAAACCCTCACGATAATTATCTCATCGAACAGAGTTACCTCTCGTTGAGTTGGTGGTTGTTGAACAAAGGTTGGGTAAATTTGAATTCCATCATAGAACCTTTGGTAGTCAAGAAGTTTGAGTCTATCACTCCGAAGTCGGAATTGAGAATCGAACAATTTGACTTGATATTGCACGATATCATCAACGACATTAGCATCAACCATAAGCAAACCATTCTTACCAATCTCTTTCCTCTCAATTACGACGATTTAATTGAAGCGTTGTTCAGCACCAACCCAGACTTGCTCGTACAGTTAGATATCCCTGATTCCAACTTGAACAAATTGATCAAAGAAACCAATAGTATCATGTTGGACTCGAAGCTGGGGTTCTTTGATTTGTTCAACTCTGTCGTGTCCAACATGTTGAACACTTTGGCAAATAACTTATCCCTTTCCATGAACAACGGAAATGGTTCTTCTAGTTTGTTGTTGGCATCATCTTCAAACTTGAGAGACCAGGAGAAAGACATTGTAGATGAAAGTTTCCTTAGCAATGCCAACAAGACGTTCAAATTGGCCAGCTTCTTAGCACAATTGTCGGTGCAGAACTTCATATTAAGTGATAACGACAACCTCAAGCTCGAAGACCAAGTTAACGAAGAGGATGACATCGAAGGGTTCATAAGTAACTTGAACAACCCTGGTGGAATCCTTAACCCAAGTAATAATGACTTAACTGGTAATGTTTATATCAACAACTTATACTTGGAAGAGTTGGACGATTTCAGTGCTGGCATTTACTCTAATTTCGAATAGACTTATCTATATATGTTGCACCAATTGTATAATGCCTAATTGAAGAATATTTAACATGTCACTCTGTAATATATTTACTTTGTGTGCACTGTGTGTTAGTTGTAAAAACCGGTAATGTCTGCTTATAATAATAATTATAGGGTACTTCAGATCGTCTATTAAGTAGATTATTAAAGTAGCTACCGTTAATTATTTTTGAGCCCAATGGTAGCCTAAACTGAATAACAGAATTCAAATTTGATATCTCTTGTTCGGAGATTTCTTTACTTTGTATATATATAAAGCCTCTTTCGCAACCAAAAGATATGTGACATTGCTATAGTGCTGAATTTTTTTAGCTACCAAATCATGCAAAGACTCAAAAAGATATGAAGATCCAAATAAACAAGATCCATACCCCCATGAGATATGTGCCAATCTAGGGTTAGCCTAACCTTACTACATTATTAAGTGTATAATATAGTTCCTGGTTCTGGGCTACAGGATCCAGTATGTTATTACATAATCAACGTTCTCTCAATTGTGCGATATTAGGATCGAAATTGAAGAATTCCATAGATATTCCTTGTCCTTCTACAATCTATTTATCACCAATGTCTGCTCCCAAGGTTATAGTTATATCATCGGACGATGAGAAGTTCCCGGTTGACCCCAAGGTCGCTGAAAAATCGCTTTTGATGAAGAATATGATTAATGATTTGAACCCAGACGGCTTACAAGAGGATTTCGAAATTCCAACTCCAAACGTTAGGGCTAACGTGTTGGCAAAGGTCTTGGAGTGGTGTGAACATCACAAGAATACTATATTCCCAGATGATGATGACGACGATGCCAGGAAGTCTGCCCCTGTCGAAGAGTGGGACAAAAACTTCTTGAAGGTTGACCAGGAAATGTTGTACGAGATCATGTTGGCCGCCAACTACTTGAATATCAGACCATTGTTGGATGCTGGATGTAAGATGGTTGCTGAAATGATCAAGGGCAAGTCTCCAGAAGAGTTAAGAAGAATATTCAACATTGTCAACGACTTTAGTCCCGAAGAAGAAGCTGCTATCAGAAGAGAAAACGAATGGGCTGAAGATCGTTAAGGTATTTCACTCTAATATGTAAATTACGGGGATAGCACATACAAATATGTGTCAGATCTTGTTACTATATAAATGTCATGAATACATGATTTAGTACAGTTGTCGGACATATGCCGAAAATGATGTACCACCAACCTGCCTAACATAACATGAATACAATACAATTAAATGCTTAAATGTATATATATATATATATATATATTGAATCCAGGAATGCATTTATGGTAGATAACATTTTCAACGTATCAAGACAGTCATCATCTATTTGAAAACGCAAAAATCAAAAATCGCCTCTGTCATTCTCCCCTTCAAAGTACTTCTATACTTTTCCATACGTAATTGTAGTATGCCCGATTGTCATTTCTTGTGGTAGCGACTCGTTCGTCTGCCATAGAAACTAGCCTGCCTATTTGGGACAGAATATTATATGATCGCAGAAAGGTTTTGTGTGACATTCTACTGAAGGGCTCCAAAGAAAAAATGCAAAAGTTAAGTTTCAATCAGAGGACCCGCTATAAACAGCTTGCAAACAAAAAAGAGCATATACTCGACCTTACTAAACTGTTGAGTGTATATTCTATTTTGATACCGTTGCTGCATATACAAATCCATTTCCTCCTTCCGAAAGGCGTTGTGTGGTAGGTTTCTGACGAGTGTCCATTTAATCGCAAAAAGATTTGGAACAGCTTATTATTGGAAATCATCCATATTGTTTCTAAATATATTGAAAATTTGTTTCTGAAGATACTAATTCTAAAAGTTGGTATTATATAGTAGAACAGCATTATTTTCAATACCAAACGAAGTGTCGTTGATTTTGAATTAATTTCCTTATTTTCACTTTTATACTTGGTTTATCAATTAATTTTACAATGTCGGACGAGGTTGAGACCCAAGCACAGGAGCAGCAAAAATCACAATTTTCCGTCCAGAACATCATCAAGATTCCCAACTTGTCAGTTGAAGAGTTGACGGAGCTTGAAAAGGAAATTCTGGACGAGTTCAGAGATATCAGCAAAAGCTATTTTTCTACTAGGTTATCCAGAATCGATACGCTCATTGAGAAAATTAATAACCTGATCAAAATAACCACAGCCAACGATCGAAACTGGTTAAAGATCTACAATTTCGAAGTCGAAACCATAAATAACATCAAAACCAACACTGAAGACTTGGTTTTACTTTCTGGTGGCTATATCCACAATAGGGCAGATATACTAAGATCCATTGATGAATACGAGGAGGAGTTACGAGAAATATTCAAAAATTTACAGAGCCCATTAGATTTTGATGAGACATTGGGGGATATCGAAGATGAAAATAATATCAATGACGAAAACAATACAAAGCTACCGTTTGCATACCTTTTCGAAAGATTTTTCAAACCCCATATCAGAAGTTTGCAGACAATCATAAACGAGAAAGATTACCAGTCTCGTTTACTTCGAAACAACTCCAGTGGCAATTCTGCTATCATATGGAAACTGTACTATTACAATTTGATGCACCGGAAACATGAGCTAGTGCAGCAAACATTTTCTGAACTCAACAATCTCTACAAAGAATACCATTGTCTCAATGACCAGCAGCAAATAGCCAGGGGTTGGACTAATTACTATAGATCTGTCATTTCTCCTCTTGATTTGAGACGTACCTACGACGAGGGAAATAACAACAAACTCAACCACACAATTTATAATACCACCAATACCCATGACTACAAGACCATTCTCGAAAACAACCGTGATTCGAACTACTCCAATTTGGATAACCTGTATCTCCAGAGGAACAGAATTGAACTCACCAACATTAGAAAGAACATTTCTTCTCGGCAGCATCTTTTTAATCACACTCAGAACCGAGATTCTCTGACATACTTGGTCGTGGATAAAGAAGAGCCAGTGAAGAAGAGAGTTAAGTTGAATACTTGTCTAGGTCTAGTCAAGGATGAAATCGATGACGATTTGGATTTGTTAAGGAAAGAAATCGGAAAGCGTGAACAACTCGACGAACCAGAAATGGTCGAAGAGACACAAATGGTAGACACGGTTATCAAGGAGACTAGTCCATTGAAGATCGAGCAAGAAAGTCAAAGTGAAAATGAAAAAGATATTGACAACGACGAGGACGACGTGGATGAAGATGAGGATAGAGATGACCTTGAAGATGAAGAACTAGAAGCCTACTACAATGAAATGGAATACGAATACCCAGATGACGACGACAATGATGATAACAATGATGATGATGATGATGATGATGATGACGAATACAGTGACGTCAGCGATGGCTACGATTCTGACTTCGAATTACTGAGAGAGGAACGAGAGATGAAATACAAGTACAAACAGTTATTAGGTCTTGATTCGGTGCGTCCATCTTCTGGATTGACAATTCTTGATTTACCTCCTCTTGAGCTGTTTCCACCCTTACAATCTACTATGAAGTTGTCATAAATTGACAGGTAATATCTATAAATAGAGAATGTATTCATTCCTTTTCTAATAAAATACTAGCATTTTTCAAGTTTGCTTCTTCTATCGTAGTGTCGAGCGATTCGATAAACTTGAAAGACTTTTGCGAGCTGTTCGACAAGCCAAATCTATCTTCGGCAGAGAGACCATACTCCTGGGAACTTTCAGTAAGAATGAACTTCAACCACAGGAATATCGCCACCACATTATCGTCCAAGTTGAATTTGTGAACCAATCTCTTACCGTTGGGAAATCTGACCTGAATTCTAGTAGTGTTAGAACCAGTAGGCTCTTCGTGAGAAATGGCTTTAATGCTTTCAAATGTGTCTGCTGGCTCACTGGGAGCCGGCAATTCCTCTTCTTCTTCTTCATCTTTCAGTTCAGGCAAGTTTTCCTCGTCACTATCATCTATTGCTATAGCATGGGAGGCAGATTTTCCACTGCTCTCGAGGATGGACTGTTTTAATGCAAATTCGATCTGTTGTTCTTCCGTCAAGGCATCAGGGTCGAACTTGACTTCATGCTGTACTACGGGGTTGTCTGAATTAGGAAGCAATGAAAAGGTCTTCAAAAATTGATCTACTTCCTTGAGCCATTCGTCCACTTTGGGAACCTCTCCATCTTTCCATTTGTAGACTCTCTCTCCAGTCAAAGGATCCAAGATGGCTATGTGAGGAAAGTCGTCAGAAGTATAGAAGTTAAGATACGATACTCCATTGGGTGAATCACTTTGATATTGCAAGAAGACGAAGTTCCCCTTTACGGCGGTTTTCACTTGAGAGTTTGACCAGAAGTCTCGGTTAAGCATATGAGACTTGAACTCAGACGTCTGTTGAATATTGATCAAGATCCATTTGTTCTCTTCCTTGCCTTTTTTCTTTGCCTCGTCCAAATTAACCATCGACATCAAGTCAAAAGGTGGACGGAACAAGTTAGCCAAGCGACGTTGTGTAGAAGACAATTCCTCTTCTCTTTCTGATCTTAACCGTCTTCTTCTTCCCGTAGGTCTGAGTGGGATGACGTCCCCGTTTGCGTCCAACTCCATTATATCGTCGTCGTCATCGTCTTCATTATCGTTAATATCATCTTCAGGAAGATCTTCATCGTAGTCGTCTGCTGCATCGTGGTACTCGTCGTCTTCGTCACCATCCTCTATCTCTTCGAATCGATTAAGATAGAAATCGTTCTCTGCCTGGTCAAATCGCTGGTTAAATGTCCCAACATTGCCTCTCCCAAAAATGTCGCCCGGACGACTTATTGGGTGGTGCATCAGGGGATGAAAACCAAAAGATGGCCCAAAGCTATCTACCAATGTCTCGTGTCTATGGACGTTTGAATCAGCAGCTCTGACGTTATCTTCCGCATTAGACGAATATGCCTCGTTCTGAAGACGCTGTGCCAACTCTTCATCATTAGTATGCACATTGGATCCAACCGGCGCTGAAGTGGTCAGACCGTGTTGTCGCGACTCCATGTACAAAGTGACGGCATACTCCAAGTCGCCATTCGTGAGATCGAGAAACTGCTTGGCTGTGTCTTCGTCGTCGATTCCCGCGACCGCTAGGAATGTCGCAATTGTGTCGTCGTCCATTTTCTCTACAATATTTTTATGAAAACCTGTCTTGTCTAATTCGTCTGGTTGTGAAAATTATAGATTGTGTGGAATCTTCTTGGTCTTCTGAGTAAAATAGTCAAGTTAAAAGTTAAACTATGAAGAATACATTGGATGGATCAAATGCGACCAGTGGTGCACATAGTCAATCGCCAGTGGAAATGTCGCGATATCGCTATCATGTAGGGTAATGTCGTCGCCATCACATGGATATTACTGCATTTGCAATTGTATCTCCGTCTATTTTTCCGTATATCGGTGAATAAGGGTAGAATTGTTGAAGTTGACTTGTAGATGTATTCGACTTGCTTGACATCCGGAAACAGAGCATTATGGTGGTTGTGTTGTGCGACTCAACAGAAATAAATGGAATATATGGGGTAAATGAGAATGTCGCACTATTGTAGACAAATGCTAGATTAAGCACTTAAGACTGGCAGAATCACTACTATTAGAGCAAGAGAAATATGTTATGAGCGAAAGTTATTGTAGCCTTGCAGAATGGTCTTTCTGCATGAAACTTGAAACACATTCCTATCTGTAGTGTCGTTCCAGTGTGCCTAACCTGCGCCATAGTGTGTCATAATCTCTGTAGTGCGTTCCCGTATCGTCTGGCAATGTCGTTGTCTCGATGAGATGAGTAGACTCACCAGAAGCAGACTAGGTGGAAGAAGGGTCATAACGGGAAGCTCACAAAATCACACCACCCATCATTGTCTTCGTTTCTATTTTCTTCTACTCTTTGGGCCCAGAATCCGCATGCCGTTCCACGGATTTCTACCATGTTCTACGACTGGCTAAAGTCTCACTGAATCATCAAATGTCGCACGACCCTTGGCAGCAGCAACAAGCCCAACACCGACTTTGCACTCAATTTAGATGTCGCGCGCTGCTCTTCCCCAGGACGACATTTCTCCGACATCACTACCGGCCAAATAAAGTTGTTGTACTTAACGAAGAAATGACCCACAGTGAGATTTCCACTTTTCCTACAGAAACCCCAGCATATACTTACGATCTCTACCACCTGCCTCCAGTTCATCTGCTAACACCTCTTATTGTATCCGTCAGCCTCGGCTTCCTGCTTCTCGTATAGTCTGCCTCCTTTTTTCCCGGATCCTCGAGTTGTTACTAGTGGGAGATCCCGATCCCAGAAACCAACACAATAAGACATCACTACACCTACTAAAGTAGGATACAAGCAGTCTCGATCCCCTACCCAGTTGCTTCTCAAGCGCTGACCCCTCCACTCGGCATCAAAGGACCCAGATTTGAACGGTGTAGCTAACGTTCTCTAGCGCATCGTGATCTCATAGTATACTCCAGCAGTAAAAGCCCAAAAAGACCTCATCCGGTTTACTATTGTAAACCGTCACTCATTCGTATTTTAGTCACCAATTTTCTATTGACAACTGTTAACTTTATTCATAGACAACAGTATTTTATCAGATACATCCAACAACTACAGCATACTATTTTATCGACAGCTGTAACCATTTGCATAGTCTTTCTATTCAAATTCTGCATAAAGTCCATTCACTTTCCTATTTCTACAAACCCTACGATTACTTTCTAAACTATATGTCCCCCTAACGAAATTAATACTAGTCATATTTATTGAAATTCCATTACGATTTGCATAGTTCTCCTACGATATTATCATCCTATTTTTATCTGACAAACGACCCTATTTATTTGAAACATATTTTGTTTATTTACAATTCTTTCCTGCTTATCTATTCTAGATTCTTGCAATATGATGGAAGAGTATAAAGAATATGACAGAGGTGGATTATTGAGAGAAAGATACCACAAGGTCAATGACATCAGTGAGGGTTCTTACGGGCTCGTCTCTGTTGCCAAAGATACCAAGAACAACAACAAGTTAGTTGCTGTCAAGTTCATTTACCCAATCGGTTTCAAGAAAGAAGCCAAGGATGAAAAGACCTCCAGACCTTCTTCCAGTCCCGCAAAGCTCAGATCACCCAACCCCGTATCTGCATCCAGACCTTCGAGAAACTCCATTCTCTTGGGTTTATATGAAGAAGCACAAAAGGAAATCAGGATCCATAAAATCTTGGGCAGTCATCCAAATGTTACTTCTTTGTACGATCACTTTGATTCTTATCTTATATTAGAATATTGTTCTAGAGGCGATCTTTATGAAGCAATTCACGGTGGAAATGGACCTTCCACTTCCCAGGATATCAAGGATGTCTTCAGCCAAATTTTGGTTGCTTTGGAGTACTGTCATTCGCACCAAGTGTACCATCGTGATCTTAAACCTGAAAACATCTTGATTGCCGAAGATTGGACCGTCAAGATTTGTGATTGGGGATTGGCTACAACCACCAAAATCATCACCAACAAAGAAGAATTCGATATCGGATCTGAAAGATATATGGCACCGGAGTTGTTTGACCCTGGTATTGAAAGCTATGATGCTTCCAAGATCGATCTTTGGTCTGTGGGTGTAATCTTGTTGACTTTAGTTTTTCACAAGAATCCTTTTCAAGTAGCCAACTACTCCGACAAGAGATTCCTTCAATTTGTTAACAACAGAGAAGCTCTTTTCGACATCTTTTCAACAATGAGCGGTGACATGTTTTCGATCACACGTTTCTGTTTGAACATTGATCCAGGCAATCGTGATTTAATCAGTATAAAAAACGAATTGGATACACTTCGATATTTCACCATTGACGAGGAATATTGGGGTAGTGAAGAAGAGGAAGACCTTGAAGAAGACTATGAATTTGAAATGGATTCTGATTTCTACAAGAAGGATACTACTCCATCTCCGCAGAAAATTACTCCTATTGTAGTTTCAATAGAATCTCAGGACGATAAGAACTCTCTGGACAAGCACATTTCCGAGTCTATCTCAACAACAGAGTCTGAGTCTATCCACTCAAAGTCGTCACAATACCGTGTAGAATTTCAGGAAGACAGAATTCCTCACAATCACAGAGCTGATGCTCTTTTGTCTTCTAACACAGAATTGAAGCCAATTCCTATTGGAGGTAAGCTCATCCGTAACACCCGTAAGCCGTTCAACGTGGCTTCCTATAATCATTCTCACAGTAATGCCAGATCCTTAAACAGCAAGTTCAATCGGGAAGAATTCTTTACTCCAAAATCTGTATATAATCACTATATGGACAAATATGGCGAACAGAGATTTGGAAACATTCAGAATGGTCAGAATGGCCAGAATGGAACCAAACCTTTTCATGGACATCATAATCATCATAGTGCAGATTGGAAGAAGAATAAGAGACCTCCGCGTTCTTGGAAGAAAACTAACAAGAGAAAACCTCGAACCAGGTCTAACCGCAATCGTTTCGGTGGTGAAAGCAATCATCACCAAAATTCGAATCTGACTGATATGTCCAGCCAACAAGTTTCGCAGAAGAAGAAAACGAGACTGGCTTCTACTTCCAAATTGCGTAGAAGCTTCATTCCACCAAGTGCTGGAAATTCCTTAACTAACAGCTTCCATAACCTTGGTCATCCAATGGGACCTCAATCTTTAGGTTCGTCTGCGACATCTACTGGTAAGTATGTTCCACCTTATTTGAGGTCACCAGCGTATACAAAATCTCCAGTAATAGAGCCGCTTACTGAGGAAATAGACCGTCTAACTTTAGCAAATGACTACGATGAGGTTTTCCATTTGGAAGATGACTTTGATTTAGACGCAGATGACGAACCAGAAACTACATTAGCAGCAAAGACAGAGCTCCCAACAACAATCGATGATATTCTTTTCAAGAAACCTAACTTCAGAGGACAAGGCGAAGCAGATCCAATTAGAAATTATGGAATCATCTATAATCATAGTAACGGTAATGGGATGGCGATCCAAAATGGTATGATTACTGGAAGAAGAAACTCTGCCTTAGGACCGTCTCAAAAGAGACCTGCTTCAAATCCGATTCTTGAATCACAGGTGTTGTCTACGTCTGCCGGTGGTACTTCCGGAAAGTATGTCCCTCCTTTCAGAAGGGGATCACATTCTGCTGTTGCTGGTAACGGTAAATCTCTTAAAATTGTTGACAAGAAAGATGAAGGTTATATTCATGGAAAATTAATTTCCAATCCACTTGTTGAAATTAATAACTACACAACCAGTTCTGTCCCTCTAAGCGGGAGAGATTGGTTTGATTATAAGAAAGACTGGAGTGATTACGATTAGTAGTTGATCTTGTTTCAATCTCTAATTAAATTTCGCATTTACATTTCTACGTAGTCATAAATATACAAAAATCATTATTACCGAATTAGCTATAGTTGTTTTTGTAAGATAGCATTACTTTGTAGAGTTGTAGGAATTGTTCTGTCAATTAATTTATCTGTGGCCCTTCTGGAGAGGAAGATGGTATTTGCATCAGTTGTTCCAAACTTCTTAACAAGCTTGGAGTAGAATAACCCACATGCATTACACAAGGAACGAACTCCTCCTGGACCCCTTCTCCATTCAGGGGTACTATGTGATTGACAATGTGAGCACTTTGAAACTTTAACATTGATTTTAGCCTTCTTCGGTTCTATGGCCCTTTTTTTTGTCAAGATTGGGCGTCCTTTTTTGGGCTTCAGGGACTCTTTCGTTTTGTTTCCTGTCTGCGACGTCTGCGGTGGATTTGTTGTAGCCGGTGTAGAATGTTGACCGATTTGTTGCTTTTGAATAATATTGTCTTGTGTGGTAGAATAACATAATCTCTGTTGAAGTGTAACACTTTCTCTTCCTGCAGTTGGTTCTGCTATCACAACCATTTGCGACTGTTCTTCCAAAGGAGGAGTGATAGGATTGTTCGACTCCTTGTCTGATGAAATTTCTCTGAGCTTATTGACGGAAGGTTCAATATTAGTAATGGACGTAGAAGACGCTGTTATCGTCAGCAAATGGTCCTTTTCTTGGTAAGATAAATTATTGAAACGGTTAAAGAGTTGCTCACTTTGTGCGAGATCTTTTGAATCCGCTGCAACTATTCTGTTCAAAGTGCTGGCGTAGCTATGGGCGTTATTGGACGTTTCATTAGCTAGTCTAACGATTTTGTTTTTGTACTCCTGTCCACAATAAATACAGTTGGCACAATAAGGGTTCATTATGTGGAAGTTTTCCTGGCTGTGATAATAGCAATTTCTGTTCTTGATTAGCTGAGGAGCAGTATATGCTTTCGGGTCGGTAGTATACGGTGGTGTAGGAGACGGCGTTGGCGGAGGAAGACATCTCACCGTACTTCTTTGCAATGAAACCTCCTGCTGGACCATTGGTGTGACGTTAGGAACGAAATTTGTAGTAAATGGTTGCAAATTTTTGTTTGCAAACTTCGCATTCACAAGAATTCTTGCAGCCATTATTTCGTTGCTGAAATTATCGTTAGGGGGTGTCATGTTGAAACCTTGAGAGTTACAGAATTAGGAGATGGCTACATGTCGAAGAACCGAAAACCTACAGTGATTACATATATACTATTGTAAGCGTAGCATAACAAGAACTACTTGGTTTGTTATAGATGTAGTTGGTTAAGCATACCATTTACTAGCGGACCTCTTGGTGGGGATAGAGATATTGTCTGACGATCATAATTTATGCTGCTAATCTGTGCCGCGAAATAATTTTCCGAATATTAATTAGTTGTGTTATTTTCCCAGAATTTCGTTGTGCAAAAAGAGCCAGGTGCACTAAATAATCTTTTAGTCAGGGGGTGTTCATCCACTCTTCTTTTGGTGGCTCTCTACTTTCGCTGACAAAAGGTGGAGGTGGGATTTAAGATATGCTTTGGTGTAGTTGATCACCCCATTTTTTGTGTTGACGAAGTATTTGCTGTTGAAGGGAGCCCTTGGTTGATGTTCGTGGTACATACTCGGTGCAGTTGTCTGCCCTAAAGAGGAATTCACCAATGCAGCCAGCTAGTAAGGGGATATGCAAAAAGGTGTCTGTCTGCCATCCCTCCTGCATCTCTCCGATCTGAAACCCGTATTGTGCTCCCTGCAAGGGTGTGTTCCTACATGGGCCAACTCTGAAACCGCAACAGGAATGCCTAGACCAGGCACTGGTTCCATAACAAGCAGGTAGAGTCTGGTTGCGATTTTGTGGATGTTTTACATCTGGAATCTGAAACACATCTGCGGGAACTAAACAATTGTATATAAGTTTCGCTAGATCCAAAGTAGTTTCATGGCTGAATCTAACCAACCCTGCTGCACTTTTTGCTTAACAACTCAAAACATCCCCAACCCTGTTCGCATTCTTATTATTGTTGTAATTGACTCTTGTTGAATCTCAAATCAACCGCACTCACTGACTTTTACGTATTTTTCACAGTTTTCCCACACATCACAAGTTGTCGGGGAACTGGCCAACAAATATTTAGCTTTTGCTCGACAAAACAATTCTATTCAATTTACACTCTACGGTCTACAATTGAGCTTTCTTTCCCTTTATCCTTCAGCACAGGGTCCAACAAAACTTGCATTCATCACCAGTGTACCGTTAGCTTTGCTGTTACGACCAAGAAAGCTTGAGTTACACAACCGTCTAAAGCATAGAGTTCACACATTCGTCATTTGCCGAATTATCCAATACTCACATTTTCGGTAAAATTCGTATCGCGGTCGTCAGCACGCTAGAGTGGACAGCTTATAGTGTATTAACTGTGACTCTTCTCTGTGACCAATGTCGCTCGTCAAGCAAGAGTCACAAACTATAAGTCGGGACGGGATTAAGGACGACAATGCTAAATCCCAGGAGGATGATATCACGGAGTCGTTGAGACTAATAGAAGACCTTAAATTTTTTCTAGCCACGGCACCAGCCAATTGGCAAGAAAATCAGGTTATCAGACGGTACTATCTTAATCACGATGAAGGATTTGTTAGTTGTGTATTCTGGAACAACCTCTACTTCGTCACTGGAACCGACATTGTTCGCTGCATAGTCTACAAATTCGAGCATTTCGGCCGCACCATCATAGACAGAAAGAAATTTGAAGAAGGCATTTTTTCAGACTTGCGGAACCTTAAGTGTGGAACCGATGCCATTCTTGAGCCCCCAAGGTCGGACTTTTTGGAATTTCTCTTCAAGAACTCGTGTCTTAGGACTCAAAAGAAGCAAAAGGTATTCTTCTGGTTTAATGTGCCCCATGATAAGTTAATGGCAGATGCTTTAGAAAGAGACCTCAAAAAGGAAAAAGCTGGTCAAAACCCTACAACCATAGCCCAAGGAGAACCTGCGAAATCCTTCAAATACGACGAATCAGCCAATTTGTACACCCAATTGGCTGATCATATGGAAAAACAAAAGGTTAACAATCAAGAGATCTATGACCATAACCCACCTGTAACTACTAATGAAGATGATAATTCATCCCCAGAATATACCACCAGTACCAATGTAGTACTCCCCAACGTGGAGAAATCAAATGGTGAAAACTACGAATTCATGGACCATGAAACACCTGCCCAATTTAAAGCTAACTCAGAATACGAAGATGACTTTCCTTTGGACTATTTTGATCCCAATTATGAGGATAGTTATATCACATTGGACCCTAACTACCAATTGGGTGGATACTCCAGTATGGTGGACGAAAACTACGACAGCATTGTAGACCCTTCCGTTTTCATATACCCCGCAAATCCCAACGCTGCCCCGCCAGTGACAACACCCAGCTTCAACCAAGTAGCATACAATGCAGAATATTTAATAGAGCAAACGCAACCTTTGAAAACACCTTTACCTCAGATGCCTAGCGCAGTGACATTACAACCCAAGTCAGCCAACTTTGTCGGTTTCCCATCATCAACCGATGAATTTTTTCCAACCTATTTACCACCTTTATCAGCAAAATACCAAACAGGATTTCCAAGAAGTACACCTACGCAAATAGTGTACCCTAATATCACTCAAGGTACTCCAGAAGTTGCCTATGAATCACTTCCGCCTAATCATCCTCAATCAGAACTACATTTCCAACAAGAAGCAGAATACTGGCCCCCACAGAGCGCTGCCTATGGAGGCTCTTACGAAGTGCCAATTCATTACAATCAACAGTATGTGATATTGAACGAACAAGATTATGCTCCTAATGCCATGTACCAAGTAGTCAACCCTCTGTCGATGCCAATTCCTCCTCCATCAGCTGGTGCATACTTGACTCATTTCGGGTTCTCGCCTCAACATGGTGCACCTTCGTTTCGTCAACAACAGATCAGTGCAAGTATGATGAAAAAACGTCTGGCTATGGCCCAGGGTAAAACTCAAGGTATTTCAAAGCCCTCTGGAAGTCGTACTACAAAATCAGCACATTTCACTGTTGAGGAAATTGCCAATCTGAAATTGACCAGGCTACTCAGCCAAGACAATCATGAATCGGCAAAGACTGTAAATGATGGAATGATGCCTACTCCTGTTTCTTCCGCTAATCCATCTGATGATAAAAAATGACTCTAGAATTCTTAATTAATACATCAACGCTGCATGGTGCATGAGCTACACCTATTCCAGAAATAGAATAGTAGTTTTATGTCACTCAACTTTACTTCATTTCTACAATGTCTTATTTATTTTAATAGATTCTCCGTTTTATTATTTCACTGTAAAATTTTAGCTCTTTGGTTCTTGACTATAATATTCCACCAATCTTCTCTGGCTTGGGGAAAATCTCTGAATGATTCCATCTAGAATTGTTTTCTCGGGAGATTTGCCTGCAAAGCTAACTCTGGAGGACTTAACAAGCTTCCCGTAGCAAAGAATAGCATATCTTCTACACTCGGCATTTCTGCTATTAACAAAGTTCCTAACAACTCGATCAATTTGTTGAAGAAGAGAATCACTTATCAATTCCGGGATTGAGGTTGAATCCAATATATTTGAGAGTGTTCCCAAAATGAATGTCAGCGCCCTCGTTAAGTGATCATTTGTAAATGAGCTGAATAAAACACCAAGTAATTCTTCGCTCAGGTAAAGACCAGAAAGAATTTCCGACGAAATATCACGAAGAGCTAGCGTGATCTCATTTTCGAAATCTGGGGTGCATGCAACGTTGATCAAAGTTGTCCATAGGTTGGTCAAGTCTAATTTCGAATGGATGATTAATAATTGCTTCAATAATACTAATCCTCTGACTTTATTAGCATTGGAAACTTTGCTGCAATCGTGGAAGAATTGCCAAAGAGACTCTTCCAATAACTTTGCTCCTTCATTTTCATAGTACTTGACAAACTCGAATCCAAATCTTTGCATGTTCTGAAGTGTATCAAGAGCAGTTGTTAAGGTCTTGGGTTCTATTTCTAACGACTTCAAACTCTCGCATACATCCATTAATAACTCACTGTATTTGTCTTCGGATGTCTCATCGTCTTCGAGTTGCAAGATGTCATCGTCTGTTTCGAGTTGTAATCTTGCAACTTGGAAGTTAAACCAATTAAATTCAGAATATCTGTGTTCCTTTAATTTCTGAGGAGAACCCTTAGAATCCTCATAAATTGCAATTGGTTTATTTCTATTGGAGATGCTCTTTAATGGATCTACTTTATCAAGAAAAGATTGAAGTTGGATATTCTGGTCAATAGAAGAAGGATGCTGCTCGCATATTTGAACCTGAGCCAAATCTTTGGCCAATTCAATTGAATGATCTCCAAAATTTCTATTGAACAATCCAGATTTGATGCTACTGGACGAATCAAGGAACACATTTTCGTCTGTAGTCTTATTGTTGGGGCTGTCATGTTGCTCCATGGATAAATCAGCTACCCCATCAATGGCAGAATGCAAGGAATTTGATTCGGAGAGCTCTCCTGGGAGATCTGGTGTCGAATTTCTGTCATTGGAAGGCGGATTGTCAACATCCATACCATCTACACTATATATATCTTTCACGGGATCTTCTAGAAAACTTTTCTCGGATCTACTTTCATGGATTTCGTTGAAGCCTTGAACTTCTACTGCAATATTCTTCTGAGAATCATTGGCGCTTTTAGGGTAAAAGGTATAATCATCGTTATCCTTCTTAACAGGCCAAATAATAGTAAAATCTTGGTTAGTCTTCACTGGTGAAAATCTGTCATAGCTATGAGTCTTTTGGACTTCAGTCAATTCAAATAAAGAATTAGGTATCGTACTGGGAATATTCTTCATACTTAATGTATGGTCGATTCCAACAATATATTCAACTTCTTCTTTTGTATTGATGTCAACAAGATCCAATTCGGATACGAATAGCGCCATATTGATTGAATAAAGCTTAGCAAGTAATTTCGAAAACTCAGGATAAATTTCAGTAGATTTCAAAATGCTTACCAACTCCAAAAACTTTGCAGTGACTTTCAGAAAATAACTGTCTCGAATCGGAATCTTTTCAAGGCTGCTCTGAAGGAACACAACAATTAATTCAATAATGCTGGATTTGTACCTTATTACTTGCATTGTAAGTTCATCGTCTCCTAATATATTAGCTGTGTTGATTGCATATGACAATAATTTAATTATTGACTCATAGAGCTCATCAACCGTCATCAATGATATTAAAAGCTCTATAGTCCTTGCTTCGATTGGATTAATAATTATTGAGCAAATGCGAAGGAAGTCTTCAGCAGAGAAAAATTGAAAGCTTCTCTTAAACAAGTTGTCATTAGATAAGAGAAGCGGCTCTAAAAGTTTCGGTTGTCTGAGAGAGATACTCTTCAATAATGAGGTTATCTCTGGAGATAGCTCTTCTTCGCCCATAATTGCATATTTAAGTAAATTTATTCCTTCTTTAATTAAATCTGTTTGATAGGAAGATAAGAATTTAAGAATAGGATCTGCTTGTACATCAAAGGCTACTTCTTTAGAAACTGTAGTTGCCTCTGGCTGTTTTGTACGTCCAGGTTCCTGTCGTATGCTCTCTGGCTCTAAAATTTCCTTCGGAGCGGCTCCTTCCCTGGTGTGAACTTTTAAATCAGGCTTGTGAGAGTTCGATAAGTTTCTTTCTATTGAGTTTTGTTTAAATCCGTTGGTAGAACTTCTGCTGCCAGCTCTTTTAATTTGCAATTCTTCTCTGTGATTGTGTTCCAATTTCTGGGAGTCAGACACTTCTCTAGTTGACATTCGAGAAGAACTCAATTCTCTTTGTTTTAATCTAAGATCCTTGTTCCTCTCAATTATTGTTTCTTTCAATGAGGGCCGCGATCTTTGCACATTTAAAGTAGGATTCGAATGTTTCTCATATGAAGCATCCTTCGGTCTTGATCTTTCCACAATTTTGATAATATTGGGCTCCAATTTGCTCAATAGTGATTCCGATTGTATTGGCAACTTTCTCCAAAGACACCAATAAGATTCTTTTGCAACTTGTCTAACTGTTGGATTGGGATCCTTGAGCAATTTTGCTAATGCTTTCATCGCCAAATCGACTCCCGTATTAGGAGTAGATCCATGAGAAGAAAGAAAGGAATGGGAATTAAAGAAACGGACTACGGTTATTTGCAACCAAATACCACTGTATGACCTTGGTTGAACGTTTTTCTCGTTAGTCGCATTGACAATTCTTTGCAATAGTCTTGGGCTATAGGAAGCATTAGCACATATTGCAACAATAGCCATATTGGCATTTGTAGAAGCTATATGTTTAGTTGCAGCACAGAGCCTAACCAAGGAAGGCATGAATAGATCTATAAGAGAGTCAATGTCACTCTTCAAGAATATGGCGCATTCTTTTGCTAATTGACAACCATGAGAAGACAATGTAGTACGTAAAGACGAAATTGCCTTGCAGATTGCTTCAGCAGATTCTTTGAGGCCGACTATAAGCTCCCTTCTATAAAACGAAAGAGCATTTCCTCGTAGAATAGATCTAATTTGACCAATATTCTTCTCACGCTGGCTCCAGTTAAATTCTGTTTCCTTGCTGCTGAATGGAGGAAGAAGGTCGTTGAATGTGCAAAGCATTTCATCCGATCCCTCAAAACTTACTGGTTTAATTGAACTATCCAATTCATAGTTGCACTTAGAAATGATGTCACGAACTTCTGGAAGTAAAATGTCTCCAGACGATATGCTCAATTGATGGTCTTGAACTGGAGGTAGCGTCGTTTTTGTTTGAGTTGTTACTGGTACTGGTACTGGAGATGAGGCCTTAGTTGTTAGATTTGAGAATTCAGAGCGGGAACTCGCTGTGGAAGCAGTATATCTGGGTCTGACTGGGGCATACTTTTTTTCGGTAGATTCAATGGTGGCCGTTACACGGACGTTGCCATCGCCAGCTATTACGAAATTGGAATCGGGTTTGGTTACAGAAGCAGATTCTGGATTAATGCCTGCGATATTTTGCATTATGGATTCCTTTATTGAATCAGGAACATTCTTAAGTTCAAGTTCGCGAGCCAAGTCGAATTTGTATAACCTGTTCTGTTTGAAATTATAGTAGTCACAAAGTAACGACTTAATTGAATTCTGGAGTTGTGTAGAATGCGACGAAGGGAGAGTAGCCAAAAGTTTAGCTAACTGTGGAACAAATCTGGTGAGATTGAAATGTTGATTGACATTACTTATGATATGATGAAGCCAATGGACAGCCTCAAGCATTATTTCTGTGCTTCTGTGCTTCAAGGCTATTTCGAAAATGGCATTTTCAACTTCACGAGGTGATGAAAACCAATAAGCTTCTAATGCCTTTCTTGCTGAAGTTAATGTAGACGCGTTTGAATTTGCCAATCGGTTGATTATGATGGGTAATACAAGGAAGCTTTGGTTCTTTAGCACCATTCCTGTTTTGTCTTGCATACTTACTCTCTTTATCAAATGAGCTAGCGTACTAAAGCTGGCTACCAGAATGCCCAAATCGGGAATGTCTACACCTACAGATAACGCTTCAAAATAAGTGGGAACTTGAGCAATATCAACAGCATCCTTTTTTATATTCGTCTTGAGCTTTAATACTAATTCGAGCTTTTTTGTCTGGTCGACATCTCTCGAGGCCATGATCTGAAAAAGCTCATTTCCATAGACCTTGTGGTGCAGCAGCATTGTCGATGAAGAAGAAAGAATTCTTTGCTGATATAAATGTACGGATGAGTATATAGACGTCTGTGATTAGACTATGGTAACATAAAGTAAATGTTATATATGTTGAAATGGTTCAGTATTAATTATTAATTAGATTCATTAATTAGTTAGCGAAAAAGAGATACCAAAAATTCAATGCATAGCGCGTAGGGATTGTTTACATTTTTTGGCGGACACAACTGTTACCCGGCGCGTCTTACATTTAATTCGCAACCACATAGGCTTTACACCGATCGCAATCGTTTTATAATTGTGATAAGAATTATACTAGAACGAGATCGTTCGAAGGCAATTCGTCCTATTTATCAAAAGTACTTATTTCTTACAGAGCCTAATCATTTGATCTACTTCTTATCTCTATCACTATTTCCGTAAATTGCTATCATGCCTATCGTGCTATTTATACAAGATCTTTTGCCAACACCCACAAGGCAATCACCAATCCGGCAATACCTACACCCATAGCTCTTTGGACCTCTGGAGCTATCTTGGTCAACTCGTTGGAGTCTTCAGTGTCGATACTGATATCGATTTTGCTGTAGCTATGAACCTGTTTAGTTTCATTAATGTCTGCAGCTCCTTGCTTATTGTAGTTGGAGTTGAACAATATATCTTTCTCTACGTTGTGCAAGACGATATTTTGCACATTGCCCAAGAAATCCGTAATCAACACTTCGCTAACATTTCTCTTAAACAAGTCGGTTCTTATTCCGGGATTGGAGTGCACGTTGTCATATGTGAACTCGTCAAAGAGCTTATTCATGGTCACTCTCGAGTCCCTGTTGATTTTTTCAAGGAAAGCCAAAGTATAATATGTAAATCTGTCAATAACAGCAACACCAATCTCCATATCAGAATGGTGAGAATAGGATGATTCCTCAATACGAGAAGAACCCACAGCCAATATATTAGGTGAATAGAACCTCTCGTACATGGTGTTAGCTTGACAGGTGTCTATCATAAAGAAGATCTCATTGTATCTCTTCTTTTCGTGCATTTGAGCAAAAGCGTCGGCTATATCGTAGGATCCGATTTCTTCAGCATCTTGGAACTTGAGGAACTCTTCACCGCCATGGCCAGTCATATAAATGAAAATGTTGGAATTTTCATCAGTAAGCAATCTCTTGGAACGAGGTTGGTCTTCATCCCACCTATCAGTCAACAATCTGATAAAGTTCTCTACAGTGACCTCATACCCTCTATAGTCAACCTCTATAGCATCACCATATAAATCTATAGCCTGGTCCTTGTTGTTGAAAACAGTGCCAGGAAAAGCGTTTCTAGGATTACAAGCTATATCGTCAGAAAGCATAAGAATGATCTGCGAATCCGGTATACCCAATCTCTTGACTGTTCTGTATAAACTGAGTACATTAGCCATATGACGGTAGTTGAACCAGAACCGTGAAGTCGACACCAATACCGCCCAGTTGTTGGTATGACTTGACTTGCTTATAACTGATTCTGCCTCGTCGCTAGAGATCACCTGCGGATTACCTGCGGTAAACGATGCCAAAAGGGCGATCATCCATGCCAAACATCTTGCCAATAACATTTACAGGTGTATATTTTTGATACAATGTGATAGAATTTTGACTACAGGTAGTTGTCTATCTGTTCATTATTCATAATCTATTCATAATACCTGCACATGCAAAAAGAACTGAGCTCGTGGAAAAGTTATATGCTATACCTCATGTGACTAAACCCATGTGATACAACTGACATTGCATGGATAAAACCAAGCCTGTGGAATAGTTAAGCTTTGGTCACAAAACTTCTTCTCTACTTAGAATCCTCTTATTTGTTGCACCGCTAGTTCTAATATCTTGTTGGCACGGCAAACATTCTCTCCACCCGTCTGACAGCATCACAGCCGCAGCCCCATCCAGGCATCGTTGTCCCTGCAATTTTGGTCAATTGGCCTCGACTCACGCTTCTCGTCTACCATTCGTAACTTCTTCTGAAGAATCAATCTTTATCAATTATACAGGATTTGCTGTTTATTTTCACTATTAGAGACTCGAATTGACTTTTGTGGAAGCAGTTTCAGCCCCTATTCAAGCGGACTCCAGTAAGCCAGTACGCTTGTTCGAATGGCTCCATAAAGATTTGAGAATCGTGTTTGTGTTAGTAGTCGTCTTTCTCTTGACAGTATTCTAACATGCATCTGCATATATTGTAGCTTTAGATTCCATGCAAGCAGTTTGTGTGCATCCCACTACAGCACAGGCGTTTTGTTTACTATTGAGCACCGAAAATGACCAAGTACGACATCTCGTGAAATTTCCCAGCGAAGGTCCTGTTGTACTATCTCGAGCAGATACATGACAATAGTTAATTGGCTCCACATATAGCACCTGACGTATTCTGAATTATATACTGCTACTATGGATGCAATTATAAACAATACATTGCATCTACTATTTAGTTTATCTTGTAATCATTTTAAGAACTGTGAAGTATCAAATATATAGGGTATCTTAGACTCTTCTAGTTTATTCTAGCTAGGAGTTTAAAGGAAAGCGGCAGTGGCCAATAGGATAATCAAACCCCATGTTAAGGAAACGGAAGAAGCACCACCTTGAGCAATGACTGGAACAGTAGCGTTGCTGACGTTGCCGGCAGCAACTAGAGGGTGGGCAAGAGAAATGGTAGAAGTGACATTAATGACGACAGTAGTTTCCTCATCTTGCGAAGCAGCTGGGGCACCAGTTGGAACCTTCACAACGGTGTAACCAGCAGCAGAAGAAGTGGTAGGAGCCAATACAACTGGAGTAGAAGCAAGAGCGACTACTGGTTTGGTGGTGGCAAGAACAACTGGCTTGGATGAAGCTACAACTTCGCCGCTCAATGGACAGTAAGTAGTGTAGGAAGTGTAGAGGTCAGTGACAACGACGTAACCAGTAGTAACAGCAGTAGCTTCACACTTGTTTTCGTCACAACTAGTGATGGTAATAACGGTGGTGTGGACGTCAGTTACAGTGGCCCCAGCAGCTTCGGAGGTGATAGATGCAATAGTAGAGTTTTCGTAGACAGCGGAAGATTCAACAGCGGAGCTGGTTGGCACAGCGGAAGAAACAACTTCGCTAGATGAAGATGGAGCTGGACAGGTAAGAGCGTTCAATACATTCTTAACTTGGACAACAAAGTTGTCACCAGCAGCATCTACGTTAGTCCAAGCAGCAGAAGCATCCCACAAGGAGACACCGGCAAACGTTGGGTCGCATACAATTTGTTCGAGGACAGTCAGAATGGTGGCTGGGTCTACGTAGTTAGCAGCGTCTGCAGAAGCTGGCAAACCGACAAACAACTTGAGATTGGCGGAGATAGATTGAGCAAATTGAGACCAGGTGTCGTAGTTGAAGTCACCATCCAATCCACAAGGGTTGTTGTAGAATTGAATGAAAGCAAAGTCAAGAAGTCCCAGGGACAACAAGTCGTTGGCACCAGCATCTGGGAAGACACACTGTGGAGCAGCAGACAAGTAGTAGGTTTTGGAGGCGTCGGAAGCGAACAAGGTCTTCAATTCAGTAGCCAATTCGACGTAGCCAACGTTGTTACCGTTTTCAATGTCGAAGTCGAAACCATCGACTACGGCATCATCAAATGGTCTTTCTTCGTCGGTACCAGCACCAAACTTGTTCCACAAAGTAGTGGCGAAAGTGGCGGCATCATCAGTGGATTGGAATCCATAGTTACCGTATTGACCACCTAAGGACAACAAGACCTTCTTACCGAGAGATTGACAGGTCTTGATGTCTTCAGCGATTGGAGGACAGTGCAACAATCCACTTGGGAAAGTGGTTCCACAGGCATTGGCCAAGTTCAAGTTGAGTGGATCTGGGAAATCGTTCAAGAAAGCCAAGTTGACAACATCAAGGTCGGTTTCTTGACAGTAAGTGGCTAAGGATTCTTGGCCGCCAAAACCGTTTTGACCCCAGTACAAGGCAACGTTGTTGGTGGAAGAAAGATCGAGCGAGTAGGCTCCGCTTGCAAGCAAGACAGCAGCAGAAATGAGAGACTTGATTGGCAACATGATTAACGAAAGACTAGAGTGAGTTATCAATCAACGCAATTAAAAAAATGGCTAAGTTATTGTTGACTGATTGCAAGAAAGTAAAGAGTGGAAAGAAGAAAAAGCGTCGAACATGATACTTATAAGTACGCGAGACATTATTGACTACTTGAAAAGTTGCTTCAACAATAGGTAGATTAATCTTCAAATCTTTAGTCAATGAAAAAAAAAAAAGGGTTAGCGGTGCAAGCGACAGAAAATAATCCTAAACTATGCCGCTCGTGACGCACCTTGGTGGCTCTAAAAACGCAGACATACGAATCAGGTAAGGCTCTGTCGACAATAGATAACCTGCAAGACTACAAGAAACTAAATCTTGCTGTCTTAGCAAATTGGACACAAAATTTTTGCATTTAAGCTTCAGTAGCTGCAGCATCCTGCCGAATCTGTAAATAATAACGGCAGAAACAACATAAACAAAACAACAACAAATTTGACTGTCACGCGGCCCTCCGAGCAGGCAGGGCGAATTGTCGGTTTTATTTTTTTTTCGGTAGATTGATGTACACGACATGTTTGCCGACACTGTACGTCAAATTCAACAAACAGGACCGAACCTAAATGGCCCAGCTTTAATTGTTCAAGGTGGCTTGCAAGATTGGCTTGAGCATTAGCTATTTGTTAGTTATAATCACGCCACACAAGTACGAAGCATTTTATTGAAATCCAACATGGGTCCCATAAAATAGAGGAAGTGAATAATTTGTTTACTTGGTTAATGAAATAGACTTCGGCTATTTGAAGGCGATTGTGTCATCAAATACTTTTTTCATGCGTATCTTGGTTACCAGATTAGTAGTTCAAACTGCGAATCAAACTCTAAATAAAAGAGCCAAGGAATTTGCATTCTTGATTTGAGGCATTGAAACCTTGAGCGCAAATCATGGCCTCGTCTTCGTAGCATTGCACGATGATTTGGTGATGTGGTCCACAACATTGGCTAAACTTTTGTCGCGACCTCCTACAACTGGCAAAAATTGTTGTGATCCGGTAACCGCGTGCATTTCCTCTTTTAGTCCTGTATATAACCACCCTCTTTCCAGCACCGCGTCTTTGTGGGGACTTTATATTTAAGTGAAGTTTCAATAGTCTATGTCAAACACATGAAGTCGGTCATTAGGAGTACACTAGGAGTTTATGTTTGGAGTGGAAACTTTCTCGAACTGGTTCGTAATTGTAGACTGAAATTCAGTTGGTAAAACGGAATAGATGGTCTATCTGCAAAAACTGTGCCGGCCGTCCTTTTGAATGACGGGAAGTCCGGTTTACTGGAGAAGCCCTTGCTGTTGCACCAAACATTAATTGTATAAAAAAACGGCAGTGCCGTGCAGTTAAATTCATTGGCCAACAAAAGCAGGAGGAGAATTTTTTTACAATCCTGTTTGTATTTCAGATAAAACTATAGGAAGTATATTTTAGAATTATATTCAATCGTATAAACAATGGCAGACGGAGGCTAAGTGCTATATATGTCAACACGAGCTCTCTTGTGGACATTATGGAAGTACAATTCCAGATCTTCAGAAACAGGTTGCACATTATTATCACCTCCGGCATTTAATTGAGGTGGGGTGATGTTGATCACCGCATATGTTCCATCTTCCCTAGTAACATCTTTATTAAGTTTTATATAGTAACCAGGATTGATTACGATTACCCCGTTTATCACTTTGACAAAGCTTTTCAAGTCCGAAGGACTGATGAGAATATCTGGAAGCGAGTCTCCCAATTCTGTTAACCCTAAGTATGGAACTTCCAATGAAGGACCTCCAACCGAAGTAAAAGATAACTCTTTGCCCATTATACCGTCATGTAGTTCAGGAGGGGTGGCAGTTTGAAAGGCGGTGACTCTCTTTATTGAACCAGGAAATACAGGGTAGAATCTTCTCTGTTCGAATATGTGGTTTGCAATCCTCTCAAATCTGTTACTGTACAGCTTTCCTTCGGGATCGTCTTGGTGTACGTCCTTTAAATCCTTGAACACATCGAGATTAGAATTTGCTACCAAAACCTCATTGACCGAAACACTGGATGGATTTGGAATTACTCTTACGTTCTTGGGTAATCCAAACTTCTTTCTTTCAAACGCATCTTGTGGATATGAACAATGTTTGATAGCGGTATCGTTCACAGAAGGAATCAAAATCACTTGGATTCTTGGGTCAATTCTTCTTAGTATAGGACTGATAAGCTTTTTGAACAACTCGTCGAGATTTCTGGGTGGCATTTTATCGTTTGGTATCTCAATATCTCCCAGGGCCACCATTGAATTTGTGATGTCAATAAATGGACCGTTCAATACCACCACGTGTGGTTTCATAGAGTTGTTTATTATTTCTGTTAATTTTTCAAGCTTCAGGTAATTCAAGGAGTGATGGTTACTAAAAGGTCCTGCTGCCACCATGATCTTCAATCCATTTTCACCGGTCATCTCCTCGAACTCTTCCAAGTCTTGTCTCGTAGACACCGCAGCTCCCAATTCTGGAACTTCTAATACATCTTTGATAGTGAAAGATCTTCCAGTTGGGTTTCTGCCTCTCAAGAGGACGATTTGACCAGGGAAGAAAGAATATCCCTTTAATTGAGACAAATCCAACGGTATTCTTTGGCCAATACCGTTGATTCTGGATGTTTCCAAGTATAAAGAAGTGCTGTTGAGTTGTATGCTAGCAGTCTTGTCATAGTTGGGAGAATCAGGAACGATTCTTCCACAACAGTTGATATCAAATTGGGAACTTATACATGGGTTTCCAAACAAGTTCCCTTCATCTTTGTGGTTGTCTATGTAAAGTTGGGTAAAGCTATCGATTTGATCATCTAGAACATCCGCACTTTCCAACAACTTCATGGACATCGTACGGTATTTGAACTTAGATGCATCGAAGTTGTACATGAGCTTGTAAGGCTTCAAGCTAGTTGTTGGATCTTCATCTAGCTGGACAAATCCTGGAACTGCTTCGATTTCAGGGTTCAATGTTTCAATGATAGTGTTAGACGCCTGTTTCTTAGTGATGTTAGGTGTACTAGGAGACTGGAAAGTGTTGTTTGCTGTGTCGAAGTCAGCTGGAGATGAGACATTGAAGTCTGCTCTTGGAGTCTTAAAAGCAGGAGTCGCTTCCTGTATGACTTTACGTTTCTTCAAATTTGGCGTGGAAGGAATAACTGGACTGGAAGAATTGAAATCAGCATTGGATCTGATGACGGGTTTCTTCTTGATGCTGCTTCCTTGGATATCTCGCGCCCTTTTGGCAGTAGGAGTTGCTCTGGAACTAGACAACGACGACTGGAGATACTTTTGGAATCTGTCGATGTTTTCAGTGGTCAAGTCTAAGTTTTCTTGTACTTCGGCTACGTTGAAGGATTCCCACTTGATGTATAAATCATCACTGGAAAGCTGGTAGAGCAGCATCAAATTTCCAAGTTCTTTACAAATTTCTTCTGTGAGAGGATCGGACAGGCCGAATGAGCTGACGAGCTCCTCCTTTAGCATGTCTGCTTCAGTTTGTTCGGACATACTTCTGGGTTGATCTTGTATATCTAGGAATGAAAATCGAAATATCAATTATTTACAATTTAGAGTTAGAGTTGACTGAACGCGTATACAAACTACGCGTATACAGATTGTCGTGGACTACCAAATCTAAGATGCATTTAGTACTATTTTTTCACATTCATCGCTGCGTAGCATAGATTTCAAGAGTAGAAGATAACGAAGCAGTTTAATTATCAACAATTCCACTTGACGAAAAGTTTCCGTAATTCTGGACAGCCATCTGATTTCACAGTTTTGCTTCAATTCACTTTTGGCATGAACACACGACCACTATTCTAGTAGTGTTTGATCATATCAAATATTATGTACGTAACTTAGTATACGTGGCCCCTGTTATAAATTATAAGTAAGCTGGTTATGAATTAATCCGATTATTCAAATTATCATATCAAACGGTAGAAGTTTGCAGAACTGAAAAAAACTATTATAGCGGAACATATTTTTAGATTTCAATGAAAAAGTTCATGCACGATCCATACATATTTGGAATAACCAGAAGAAGCGTCTGTCGTTAACCAAGCTGACACTACAATTAACACCATTGGTCCATACTTCTACACTGTTTATGTTTCTATTTTGTTGTTTACTCCTTATCTTAATATAGTACATTGCTATAACTCGACCCATACTTAAATCTGAAATGGTTGCAAAATGTACGAATAACTCCATTCCAATTTCCACACGATCTGCCATTCGGAAATTCCATCAATATTTAAGTAAAACGAATAACCCTGAGAAGAATGCTAACGATTAATTACAAGAATACTTTTTGACTATGTGGTTTTTGATTTCTAGTTTATTGTACAACTTCTTCGGTAGAAGAAGCAGCTGGTGCAGCAGCAACTGGTTCTGGGGTTGGTGCAGCAGCAGTTTCGGAAACTTCCTTGGTTTCAGCAGTTTCGGTTGCTTCAATTGTTTCAGGAATTGCTTCTGTAGATTCTGGCTCGTCGTTGCTCTTCTTGTCGTCTCTCTTGGCCTTGAAATTCTTCTTGAATTTCTTGTTACCACGATGGTTATCGTTGAAACTGTTTCTTCGCTTGGTGACATCGTTGACACCGAATCTCTTTCCGCTTTCCCTCATCTCCTGGAACGTCAATAAAGACATCTTCTTCAAGAGACTTTTTTTGTCCACGCCTTCGTCGTCAGCCTTGACGATACCTTGTGGATAGGTGATTTCCAATGTGTTGAGGATGAATTCGGCGTCTTCTTGACTCTTCAATTCGATGTCAACGACACCAAAGAATTCCTTCTTTACCCTGCTCTTGATTCTACGCAAAGAGTTGAATCCCGATTCCTTTGGCAAATTAGGAGAGATCTTCGTGTTGAACCAGTTTTCCAAATCTTCTTGTTCAGCTTCAATGGGAAAACCTTCAATGTGGACGGTGTTCCTTTTTCTGGTGTTCTTGACTTCGTTGAAATCCTTGACTGGATCCTTTCTTCTAATCAGTTCTTCGTTGGCAGAAAGAACCAATTTTTCCGATTCCTTCAAGGCAGCAATAACCTTTTCTTCTGGGCGGTATTGTCTCATTCTTCCAAAGGTCAAGATGGTCTTCAACTCAACCCAGCCATCGTTGGCTTCGTAGATTTTCCATAAGAACTTGTCTGTTTGCAAATTGGAGTCAGAAAAGTAGAATTCTACTTGCTTTCTGACTTTTTCCTCGAAGTCTTCACCCTTGTAGATGGAGTCGGACATGTTGCCTTATCTAAATATTTTTAGTACAACAGTTAGTCTTGGGAATGGAAATTGGACTGATCCCTGAAGTAAAAAAAACTGTCCAGATCGATTCGATGGAATGAACGAAAAGACATCGCTTTGCGAAAATGTTGATTATTATGCAGGATTTATACTAAATGACAAGAAAGAAGTGCCGGACCCTCATATGACAGTAGTGAAGGTATGTGTAATAGAGTAACTCTAATGGTACTGGCAGATTAAGAAAAGTCTATTGTCTGTTCTTTGTTCTGCATAACGGTGATTCTGAATAATTAATTTATAAAGAAAAATACTCAATTTTCTTTATTAATGTAAAAGATGTTAAAAATTATTGTTTCATTTCTAGGACTTCACTAAGCTAAAATGTTCTATTTTTAATTTGAAATTACAAATATACTCTGATACTGTAATCCTGAGAAATTAGCAACAGTTTGGAAACTATGCTGACACATTCATGCTTCTCTGGACAAATTTTAAGAAATTGATTCCATTAGTCATTTAGGGTATTCTACTATTTCGATAAACTCACGTGACCATTTTTTCATTTGCATCAATTTGTGTTCATACTAGATCATCAGATATTTGAGAGCCTGGAAAGGTTTCGAAGCATTTCGTTCGGAGACAATTACCGAGTTTATACCGTATTCTACAGTACATAAACATGTCTTATGCATTTCTTCAAGCATCAGCTAAACGTCAGAGAGAACTTGTAGCCAACTACAATACTGTACTTGAACAAGTCCAATCTTTAGCCAAGAAGCATTCTAATGTCCCTGTTAGACTTGTAGCTGTCTCGAAATTGAAGCCTTCTGCTGATATCTTGGCATTGTACAATGCTGGCGTACGTCATTTTGGAGAAAACTATGTTCAAGAATTAATCGGTAAATCCAAGGAACTTCCAAAAGACATTAAATGGCATTTCATTGGAGGTATGCAATCAGGAAAAGCCAAGGATTTGGCGAAAGGTGTAGAAAGTTTGTTTGCTGTAGAAACAATAGATGCTTTGAAGAAATGTAAGCAACTTGATAGCACCAGATTCAGAATCGAAGGTGCACCTATAGAAGTGTACTTGCAAATTAATACTTCCGAAGAAGAACAGAAGTCAGGCTATTCGTTATCTAACTTAGCTGAGTTATATGAAACTATCGATTACATTTTATCTGACGAGTGTAAGAAGTTGAAACTAGGCGGTCTCATGACGATCGGCTCGTTTGCAGAATCCCACACAGATGGAGAAGAAAACGAAGATTTCACAAAGTTGGTAAACTTAAAGAAAATTGTAGATGAAAAATACAAATTAAACTTGCAACTCAGCATGGGTATGTCGTCCGACTTCGAACAGGCTATCAAACAGGGCAGTACCAGTGTTAGGGTTGGAACGTCTATCTTTGGTGTCAGGCCACCAAGGACTTAATGTATATACACACATAGAGATACTACAATGAACGATGATTATGGCAATACAAAGTGGTACATATATTGGAAAACTGAAAATTTATTAAAAAAACATAACTTATGTGGTAGAGACTTACAAAAAACACAAACCAGTGCTTAAAGCACAATAAATAATACAAAAAATCAATGGTCTACTTCTTATTCTTGAATAGCTTCTTCAACGTTCTTTTCTTAGTAGCTTTTTCTTCGACGGATTTCTTGGTCTGATTGATAAAGTTCTGGTAGTCGTTGATTTCTGTCGTAGAGTCGACGGTGACATCTGCGTCATCAAGATCATCCACAACATCGTTCACAGCATCACCAACACTTCCCTCGGCATCAGTAACAGTATCAGACAATTTATCAACAGCCTTTGTAGCCTCAGAAGTTGTGGAATGAATGGCTGCTTTGGCGTCTTCTGACAAATGGGACACATTTTCCACTGGGATATGCTTGTTGTTATCAATGGTAGCAAGATGTTCTTCACCTAATGTGTTTTTCGATTTGATGATTTTATCATCAAAGTCCTTTACTTTCTTCAAAGCCACCCTTTCGGTTTCTGAAACATTGGCAGCCACATTTTCTGCGACTGACTTAGCTGTGTTCTTTCCACGTTGTTGTACTTCAGTAATGTTCGTTTCAGCTGCAGTCAGATAAGTTTCAGACTTTGTCTCATGGATTGGGGTTGGCCCACCATGGCCTGGTGTGGTTGTAACTGGAGAAGCTTTAGTATGAACAACCTTCTTCAAAAGTAGTTTTGAAGCAGACTCAATTGATTCTTCGGCAGAGAATGTAGCCCAAGCACTGTGATCTTCTGGTATATAGTGTGGTTTGACTTTGTCAGAGTAGTAGTCATGTCTCAACTTAATGTCATTGTCGACAAAATCGTTCTTCCACTCCTCTTCGCTCTTGAACAAGCTGTTCAACTTGTTGATGAAGTAGTTGAAAATGAAAAAACCATGCTCGGATATAAAGAGAATGATCATCAATCTAGCAGTCGAAGAAACATTGACGCTAGCCTTTTCAAAAGCGAATTGGCCCAAAGTCTTGGGTGGTTTCGTACCATGGCGGTAAAATACAGTGATAAGAGGAGATACGATTGATCCAACCCATGTCAAGAGGAAAAGGGCGTAGTTCCATGGGTGGATGGAATCGACTCTTGATGGGACAGGTGGTTTGAAATACGTACCTTTTGACAATCTGATTGTATCCAATTTGAAGACGATGATATTGAATACAAGACAGACCAAAGGTGCAATGGTCCAGACTGGACCAAACATTACCAAATAACCATATTGCACAACCAAGGACCTAAAGTCGTCGTTAACATTGTACACAGGAAGATCGAGAACATGGCGTACATCTTCAAGGAAAACTTTTTCGTCTTCATTGTCTACTATTTCGTACTCTTCCTTGCCTTTATTGAGCACGTCCTTGACGGCCTTGGTCACTTTTGTGATTATCAATGGTAACACATACTTGAGAATCAACTGGATGAACTGGTTGGTTACCATGAAGTAGAAGAACTGGGCATTCAAACGCAGTTGGTTCATCTTGAAGTCTTCCTGCTTCTTCAACTTGATAACGTACTTGTAAAAAAATCTGCTTTCAGCTACATTGGCACTAATGGTGTCTTTGATATCGCCCAAGTGAGGTTGTACCAAGTGAGCGTAAGGTAAATACACAAAAGAAGTGATTAACAATGGCATGTAGCTGGTGAGGAAGTTCAACACAAACGTTTTGATCAACTGAGAACGATCGCGAGAGTACACGTTATCGTGGTTTTCCCAGCTGATGGCAATGTCGCTGACGATGTTGTAGACTATAGTCAATATCGGTACAAACACAGAAATCAAGATAGTGGGGATAAGGGTCAAGAAAGACTTGCCTGGTCCATCATATACATCAGTCAAAAATATCTCAATAGTGAAACACAACAACTGGTACAGCACCAACACGGCTGCGAAAATGGCTGCAACAGGAATGAACAACGTCTGCTTGATGAATCTGTATGCCATCGAATTGTCATTGTGCAGGTAAGATGATTTTGACTCAAACAGCTTATTGATTTGCGCCAATTCGGCATTGTGCTCTTCCACCAAGTGCGAGTTCTGCACTCCCCAACAGCTGGCCAAGTACTTCTGACGACGGTCCCAAAAGCCGATAAAGAAGACACCCCAAACGAAGTTGATGAACGAGTACAGTAACAGGAAGATTTTTCCCAGTTTCAAGTACAGCGTGATACCTACAATGACAAGGAATACAAGCCAGGTAGTGTAATACTTGAGGAACTCAAAGTAGAGGGCTACCTGCACGCCGTAGTTGTCCTTGATGTTTGATGTCGTGAGTTCACTGGCTGACAAGTGTGTCTTGATATGTTCGGCTATCGTCTTGGAGTTATCAAAGGCTTCGGTGATGGGAAACACCGATTTAACAAATAGCCATGGAGCTGCACCGGGATTTACTCCGAGCCCCCCCACCAGTTCAGGTGCTGTTAAGTACCGATAGACAATTCGCAAGTGCTCAGCGGCCGTTTCGATTTTGGCAGTGACACCAAACTCGTAGTTTTGGATCAAATCCTTCTCTGCTTCCTCCGCGTACTTATAGGATGTAAGCTTAATGAACACCAAAAGTGTGGAAGGTGTGGACGTGCCAGGTCTAATCTGGGTCAGGAAACCGTTACTATGGAGCTTCTCCACAAGGAGCGAAAGATTCTTTTTAGCCTGTGCGGTAGGCAAGCCCGACGATGGGCTTTCGAGCGGATATTGCACCGCAAGCACATAGTCTGGGTTCAATTCCGTGATAGGCGGTGTCATTGGCGGCAATTGAGTGAACGACTTTAGCCTGGAAGAAAAACAACAATTCTTCTAAATTTTACAATATTTCACAGATCCATTCCAGACAGAAGCCCCAGTATGGCCCCACCATCATGCAGGCCGGCTGCGAGCAAGTGAAATTTTCACATCACCACGACCCATCTCCAAGACAAGACATAATGTTGTCTGGTGATAGTGCTTGAGTAGATGGGGTAATTTCTAAAGCAGGGCAATTGTGCCTTGAAAATTTTGGATATCGGTTCTAATCTAACTATTCAAGTTAGCAAGCGATATAATTAATCTGTATACTTTGATTTCCCACACATGCACAGTGGAGCCTTGCGTTAGAATCTCGTAGCGCATGTGGTGTTGCACAACGCTGCTAGTCTGTCTTCGAAGCGATATCTAAATATTGTCGTATGACAGTACTGTTAAACTTTTCTCAGTACTTCTCTACCGTATTTCTCTGTAGACTGGAGAGTCAAATGATAGCACTTCTATTTCCGTGACTGCGAAAAATTGGAGAAGCCTGAAAAGGGTATTTTTCTAATTTTGAAGCAGATATTTAGCTATAAATACACAAACTAAAAACTATTTCGAAGTTTTGTTTTACTCCCTTATTGCCACCTCGTGAACCAAGAGGTTTTAATTCACGAATACCATAACATAACTGAACAGTGGATGCATTCTAACTTCTATGCGGCTGAAGAATGGAAAGAAGAACTACGGTTGGCGGTGAATGAAAATATTTCTACGACAACGGCGATTAAAAGCCCTGTTGTTTTTCTCTGTCTATTTGGCAAACACATGTGCATAGTCCCCATGAAAGCATGAAAAAGCTATCGGTCAATGTTCCATGTATGGAACTAACACTCTTTTTACTCAACCTTCTTGAAAAGAAGTGTAGGATATGATAGAGAAAGAAAAAGATTACAATTTCACAACGGGGGTCTTCTAGAAAGACCAGAAATGCACTTCTACTACACTGCGCAAGTTGAAAACAGGTTTATTCAAAGAATTTTCGATAACATTGATGGTGCCAAAAGAATGGCTGCAATACCCTCTATGTAGATTTTCTTATCACTTTCATATGCACGATAGTGATTATTCCCAACCATCTGCAGGCAGATGACTAACTCGAATGCGCAAGGAAAACCTTCTTGCTTCTTTCAGTTGACCACGCTGTCATACGTGGGCGAACCTCTTCTATGTTAGCTCACTATATCTATTACATTGCAACCTGCCAACTTCTAAGCAAAACCTGGTGATGAGGGGAGGTGGCCGAGTGATTTTCGCATACTGGTCATGCGGGTTTCCGTGCAGGACTCCTATATCATATTAATATAAATGCGAAGAAAAGCTTCATTTTTCAGTTTAAACATTCTCCTGTTTCTTGACTATCCAGTTTCTATTATTACTAACGACGTGAAATATAGGTAATATGTCAATGTGTCCATGTGCTTAGCTTAGTCCAGAGTAAGACGAACAACATAGGAAACTATCATCCCACCTTCTGCTCATTGTCTTTGATTCAGTACTAGCCATTAATTTGCAATTTCCTTTCACTTCCCACTCTATTCATGAATCCCACAACTAAAACAGTAAATGTGAATCAGCATGTCATAGTGTATGTATATAATACTATACAGACGTACAGGTGTATATTGCTAGACGTTGTTTATCATTTTAGCTAGAGTATTGGATAAAGTCCCTCAAGATTCCCCATTCATGAAATTATGGCTCTATGAATCCCAAAATTGATGACTATGAAGTTTCTTACTCTGTTCCCTATTTGTGATCCCAATATTGTACTATAGTCCCCCCTTTGTTTTGTTATGCTTTTTTAAATTGATAGCTCATTATCATATGGCTTTAGATCCTCGTTATAGGTTGGCTTTCTGGTCAAGCAACCTGATATAATAATTAATATGAATGACTCATTTAATTCTAGGAATTTTTTAATCCAGATTTTTTAACGACCCTTTATGTTCCCCTTATCCATCATTCCTCGTCCCATGTAATGGTTTTAAGCAGCCCTTTATGTCAAGATGAATTGTTTTTTGTTTGTTTTTTATGAAATTTTTTTATTTCTTCTTCATTTCCAAAAAGAAAGAAACAAAAAAAGATAAATTGATAATAGATCAAGTAAATTATTTCTGAATATGAACTACAGCTTTTGTAAATAGCTGGTAAGTCAAGATGTGGGTAAGTATTTAGTTAACTTATTTTCTAGTGTTTGAAGGTAATGGACAAGATCTTCGACATATGAGCGGGTGGGAAATAGTTTTGCTTATTCTGGTCTAAGGTATGAACGTGTGCACAGTGTTATATTATAATCATTAGATTGATAGAGAGTTAGAAAAGTAGTCTAAGTATGATAGATTAGAATAATATGGAGTTTACATTGTCATAACTGATCTAGTCCCATTCAACGTAGTCTCTTCCAACGGGTCTGAAGACTCTGATTCGGCCAGACTTGAATTCACCGATTTTGAAGCTTTCCTTCTTGACATGGCCAGTGGAGTCCAGTACAATGACCTTGAACTTTTCCTTCTTGAGATCATATTCATAAATAATGGCAGTATAGACATTGTCAGGACCGTCCAATGTGACTGCCTTAGCTCCTATAAGACCCTTGTGACTAACATATTTTCCATTCTTGACCCAGAGGACATCTCCAGGTTTGATTTCGTCAATCTTGGAGACACTGGAGTTGTTAAAGTTTTTATAGATGGTTACTCCAAAAGATCTATTACCTATTGGCAGAATGATTTCTGCTCCGCTGACTTGTAATGAGTGGCTGACTATTTCATCTTGAATTTTAGTTCCAAGGAATTGCGCAGCATAAGAAACTATCTGTTGGCCGTATAACTTATGATACTTATCGAGCAAATCTCTACGTACTACTGGGATGGACTTGACGTAGCTGTTGATCAACTTGACGGTGGAACGAGAATCTTCCGATTCAAACTGGATTTCAATCACTAGTTGTGACAAGTCATAGAACAAAATGTAATAGTCGCGATATTCAATAGTTCTGTTACCTCTCTTTCTAATCTTGTTCGAATCAGACTCAAATATGAAATCTGATCCATTTCGTCCAGCAATCAGATCTGGCAATCCATTTTTGAGCCACCAACTAGCAGAGGCTAAGTCTTCTAGTTCAGGCTGTAAGGAGGCAAGAGTTGATTCCGCTTGGGTGCATTCAGAAAGAGATCTACCTCCAATACTTCTGGTACGAGAAACTCCCGAGTCTATAGATTGACGTCCGTGTCCAGAGCTAATAGAAGCACCGGTATGAGTTCTTGCTAATGGCGCAGGATGGGACACTGTAGAAGAACGCTTGACGCCATCAGCTGGCGGCTCAGGAGCGACTCCTGGTGGAGGTGGCGGTGGAGAATGGAATCCTGCCGGCATGGTTTGAGCTCTGGAAGGTAGCGAAGGGGTAAACTCAAAGTCATCTTCGCCTTCATTATCCTCTGGAACAGCTCGAGACTCCTGGAAGTGATCTTCTGAAGAATCATCCTCGTCAAGTAGACCTGGAATTGATACGGGAACTGAAGGTCTAACCGTTGGAGGAATTGCTTTTGGAATAGGTGGAGGAATAGAAGCAAGAGGAGATTCAGGAACTGGTGGTGGCGGGGGTGGTGGTTGTGTCCGTGCTGGCAAGGGTACTGGAGGCATTGTTGGTGGAAGTGGTGGAGCAGTTCTTGTCAAAGACGATTCTGGAACTGGTGGAACAGGAACCGATGGAATAGGTGGCGGAGCGGCCTTATTCTGCGAAGAAGTATGCGACTCTGGAGAAGGAGGACCTGATACTCCTGGAATAAGCGGAGTAGCAGCTTGTGGTCTCGATTTTGCGGAGCGAACAGAATCTCCAGCAGTCATAGAAGGAATAGGTGGTACTACAGGAATAGGCGGAGGTACAGAGGGGACACTTTCTTTAGCAGATAAGTCTTCATCTGCATCATAGCCTGTGGCCTCTGGCTCGACAGGCTGAGGTGTAAGTTTGATTTCGTCATCAGATCTTTCGAAATCATCAAATCCGCTGTCTGAAGCTTCTACAGTACGATTTCCAGATACCACTGGTGCATGTCTTTCAGTTTTGGAACTGGCATATCTTTCGTCTGAATCTGTTGTTTCATCACCTTCAACCATGGATGAAGATTCCTGAGCGAATTCATGCTCTACTTCCCTAACAGATGGTTCATGAACTACCGGAACAGGAACTATCTTTACTTTGGGAGCAGAGGCGGCTTCAGGTTCGGCTCCTGATTGTGACGAAATAGGCTTCTTCTTCGCTTTCTTTGGAGCATCCTTCTCTGCAGCATGTGCACCGAATGGACTAGGCATACCCATCATCCCAAACATGTTTCTACCTCCTGAAATCTTGGCCATACGTTCCACAAGTTTACGTCTCTTCAGTTCTTCGTCATCAGACTCCTCTTCTTCCTGTTCTTCTTCTCCACCGCTATCACTTTCTTTAAGTTCGTCTTCGTCATCTTCTTCTGTAGGTTCATTTTCTTCAGCAACTGATTCTTTATGTACGTGCTCCGTAACTTCTTCGCCATCTTCATCTTCTGGATGTTCATTTGATTCTACTACCAGTGATAACTCTTCTTCAGCATGAATGTGTTGGGAATCAATGGAACGTCTGGAGACAGATACCTCTTTGGACTTCTGTTCAAGTTCAGCGGCTTTCTTGAGTTTCAACTTTTCTTTTTCCTCGGCTTGTTTCTTTCTTTTTTCTTCCTTTTTCTTTAGCGCAGCTTCTTCATGTTCTGCTTCCTCCTGTTGACGTTTCTGAAGCAAAGCAATACGCTCTTTTAAGCTGAGTTTAGGTTCATCGACTTCCTCAGGCTGATCTTCTAGAGTAGCTTTGATGATATTTGCATCAGCTGTATCATGAATGGCATGATGAGTCAAATTGGACTCATCGCGAGGAGTGATCTTAGGAACATATGAAGAATGTCCAGTAGCCACGAACTGTTTCTTGATACTATAGGGGTCGTTGATCTTTTGGTTGGGCATTGGCAAAGGCACACTGGAATTGGGCTTCGGAACTGGATTGGCGGAACCAGAAGAAGGAATTGAAGGTGCAATAGAAGAAGCAACATGGGTATTGAGAGCTGGTTTGGCCGGTTCTGGTTCGGTTTCATCATCTTCATCGTCTACTGCAACTTCTTGCTGTTCGGAAACTTCGGCTGCTGCCTTTTTCTTTTGCGGACGACTGGCTGGCAAAGGCACTGGTGGTTCTTCAATGTTTTCTACAAAGTTTTTAGGGAACATTCCGGATTTCCCGGCGTATTCTCCAGTATACCATTCTTCGTCTTCAATTTCGGTCACAGTGATAATTTGGCCAATAGGAAACGTCAAGTCATCTTCAAAGTCTGATTTGTACTCAAATATCGCTTTGACCTTGAAGGGCACGGGGATTGTCAGCATTGCGGTTCCGGGTCAGTATTGTCAGCTCAATTGGTAGGGTAATATACTTTATGGAGCGATGTAATGTCACTGGGATGCTTTTGCAAGGTTGAATATGAGCTGGATAGTTGTTACGGAAAGAGAAGAGAAATTATTCCAACTGAATTTTCCCCTATAATCAGTTCCGGTTTCTGGGGGGAAGATCCTGCAGAAAGTATTGCGCTTATGAGCCTTGCTGGAGGCAGCCTTATATGGAGCGTAAGGAGTACGAATGGCATAGCAAGAATTAAGCTAGGAGAAGAGCGAAGGTGGTTAAGCTGTGGATGTCGTGGTATTATATATGGTGTGGTCTTAAATAGTCATAATTTCTCATAATGAATTATTTTTTATTAAATTTATTAACCTATTATTCTCAATCATAAATCCTCTTGAATCTGCTGGCGCATTGTGGAGGCTCCACTTTATTTCTCGCTAAATGCTTCAGTCAGTAATAGAATTATAAGTCAATTTTTATTCAAATGCGCGCCTAGTATGCAATCTTGAATTGCTCTTCAAATATAAGGTAGACCTAAGATTTCTTTTCTCAACTGTTTCTCTTACATTGTTTGCCTTCTGTATATATCAATATGTTTCTGCGACCTTCGTCTTCCTCCTCGTCCTCCTCAACAACACCTATCACTGACAAAGTGATAGCGTCGTTTCGTCCAGCAAAAACATTCAGCTACCATCGCGAAGCAACTATAACTTCACTAGATTTTGATGATTCTGGTCAATTCCTCATATCTGCGGGCATAGACAAATCGATCCAGCTCTACGACATCCACAAGGGTGTCCATTACAAAGATATCCAGTCTCAGAAATACGGAGCCCATGTGTCACGTTTTGCCCATCACGAACTCAATTGTCTTTATGCTTCTACACCTACTTCATCTTTGGAAGTAGACAATGGGATACGATATCTTTCGCTAGGTGACAACCAGTATATTCGCTACTTCAAGGGTCATAAGGAACAGGTCACAGCAATAGAAGTAAACCCCGTGCAGAATATCTTTCTTTCAGCCAGTATGGACTACAGCGTCAAGCTCTGGGACTTCAAGACAACAAATCCAGTGGGCAATTTGGACGTAGGGCAAAAGCTGGTGATAGCATTCGATCCCCAAGGAATCATCTTCGCTGTAGGAAAATCGCCATCATCGCTGGATCCTTATGCTATGGGGAATGTAGAGTTTTACGATATAAAAAGTTTGGATGCTGGTCCCTTTCTCTCGGTAGACATTCCGCTGAATGAAGGCAAGGTATGGAGTAAGCTTGAATTTTCCAATAATGGTAAACTGCTTCTTGTATCCACAGATTCCTACGAGCATTACATAATAGACGCTTTTCTGGGTCAACTCTTGACGACACTTAGCCTTAAAAATCATGACAAGCCTACTGACTACTGGATGTCGTTCAAATATCCCTTCACTGCATCTTCTACTTTTTCTCCATGTGGGAAGTTTGTTCTAGCAGGTTCTCCCAATGGGTCAGTCTCTGTATTCGACTTGAACTCTCTTCGGACAACGGATGGAAACACTCATATGGTCACAAGCGAAGACAACCCCATATTCAAAAAGAGGCAGTTTGTGTTACCTTCAGGTCAGGGAATCCCCAAGATCATTGCATTCAACCCCAAGTTGCTTACCTTTGCCTCAGCTGATAATACGGTGACATTGTGGCTGCCTAACACACAGATATACTAGTAAAACTAGTTGTAGAATTGTCATTTTAAGTGTCGCACATTTCATTTCTGACGTGCAAGAAAAGACATACAGAATAAACATAATTCATATATTCTACTATTTTCGGGAAATGTTGGTTTATAAAAATTTTCATAGAGATCCAATAGTAAATATATATAAATAATGATACCATCCATACGACAAAACAGTAGTTATATTGGAAAATTTCTTCAATCAACTAGACAAGTTAGAAACCAATATAAAAATTTCCAGCAAGATCCCATCTCGTCTGGAAAACCTACCAACAAGCTGGAGTTCACCACATATAAAGTCTTGAATGCTACTCACAAAGATTTCGTTAACACAAAAACTGTACCATCGTTTGCAGACTTGTCACGGCTTCCCCAACTTCCAGAAGATATAAAGGGGGTAGATGAAAATGCCTATTCTTTGTTATACAAGAAAAAAGTTCAAAAGCCTATGCCAATACTTATGTCAAACGAATTCTTCAGTCTTATTTTCTTTCCAAATGACCACTTCGTGTCTTCCTACAGAAAATCAAACATTTCTTACACATTCACTAACTATGGTCCCCTGAAGTTGAATAGTCAAGTCTTAGAAAAGGCTATCAATAGCTATAAGGGCAAGTACCGATCTAGTACATTTTTCCAGGAGAACCTTCTGCCTTTCACAACAGCAGTCGGGAGATCCAACAATAGAAAATTAATGAAACGGTATCTTTTCAATGCCTTATGTGAGCAAGTTAAGACTAAAGATCAGCTACTGAGTGTCTCTGGAATCTTCAGGTTTAGATTTCTGCTGGTTCCCGTAACACATAAAGAGAGATCAAAGGTAGAACGGGATATCAGCAATTCTGTCCACAAAATACTAAACAATCAATTGTTCAGACTGCTTTTGAGCAGTGGAACTAAGAAGAGTAATCAAGCAAGAGAAGTTCCAACAGGTATAAAGCCAAATGCTTCTCGTACATCTTCTTCATGGACAGTTCCAGAAAACTTCCCAAAGACACCTTTCAATAAGAAAACTACAACACAAAGTTCAAAGCGAAGAACTCGTCAATATTAATTGTCTATATAGAGCACCAGACAGGTTCTTCTGTTTGAAATGAAAACTTACGATCTCCTATGTATTCATATTTAAATGCATGTAACCAAATATGCAGATCGGTCATATCCTTATTTGTATCAAATAACTGACGATTGCACTCTGCACAAGTAGTGTTGTTCTCCGACTTAAGTTGGGCTAAACTTTTGCGTCGAAGTTCTCGAAGCTCTTGGAGTTTCATCTGAAGGTTTCTGTCCTCTTTAAATGATGTAATCGCAAAAAGATTGATGCATTCGTCCGTTTTGGCTATAGTGGCATCAACATCTTGAACTTTGCCAAACGCAGGGTACTTTTCAAAGAGTCTATTATATATCTCCATTTCTATTGAGCCATTAATCTTGTTGATTTCTTGATTATAAAGCTCGTCATTTGTAGGATTGTATAAATAATCGTTGACTATAGGGTGTCCAATGTTTCGCAAATGTATTCTGATCTGGTGCATACGTCCTGTCAATGGCTTACAAAGAACGATACTTTGGTTCAATTCCTTGGAATACCTGAGTCTCTTGAAGACAGTCGTTGAATTAATAGGGAGCATATCAGCATTCAAAGGTTTTATATACCCACCAGTTGAGTTCACAGAGAAGACAGGACAATTGACCATAACCTCGGTGGCAGGGAATTCTCCTTCTATTCTCGCGAGATATTGTTTGCTGATATTATCCCCCTCGTTATGAAATATCGACAGATATGTGTCGCAAGCATTTCTGGACTTTCCTAATATCAATATTCCAGACGTGACCTTGTCAAGTCTGTGGAAGGGCCATACATTCTTCATATTCATATCATGTTTAAGAATCTCTGTGATTGTGTTATAGAAATAGTTCCCTGTTGGATGGGTAGGTATTCCTGATGGTTTATCTACAACCAACATGTCTTCGTTCTCAAAAACGATTTTCAATCTTGTCTTTACTTGACTGGGGTAATCTACTTCTTCGTGAAGTTGATGAGCACATTCAGGAACACTTGGTTCGTGCATATGTTTCAGATTACAGATAACATCGAATTTGTCTAATTTGCGATCTCCAATAGAAACCAATCCTTTCAAAACCGCCTCTCCTCCCTTTCTCCCGAAACCGGTTCGTATGTACATCAACTCATTTTCAATATCAAGTCTTAGGATATCTTTTGCTTCTCCAAATTCTGAACTAAATATATCCACTACAGTTCTTCCAATCCATCTTGGTTTAGGATGTGTGTTGAATTGAAGGTAGTATGGTTTTACCTTTCGCAATCCATTCTCAAATACATACACCGACAGTTGCATAGAAGAATGTGAACATGCAACTATTTAACGATTGCTTACCAGAATAAATTTAATCTACCGTGAAATTTTCTTAGCGACCATTGATATATTTTTAAATATGGGGAATAATATAATAATTTTAAATACCGAGAAGTGAAGCGATGAGGTTTTGTAAAATTTGAGCTGAGATCGCGCAGAATTAGTTATCGCGTGATTTTAACCCAGTTCGTCTATGTTACATTATTTATGGTCTCAGTTCCATCCACTGGAGACAGCACTGGAGACAGCTCAGGAGGTGGCTGGGAACACATTATCTTCGTTTTCGCCAATGACATTTCCAGGGGGATCGTAGGAACAGATAATGTAGAGACCCCAGTTTTCAGCACGACAGTCCTTGTAGGCACAACCGACCTTTGTAGAGTCTTTCCACACAACTTGGGTGAAGTGATCGTAGGTGTTCGCGTTAGAGTAACTGTATGTTTCACCTTCGACGTACCAGGCATCAACAGCAGAAGAACCGTCTGAGAAGCCAGCAGCGAGGTTCTCTCCGAAGGGACCATGTGTATGTGTCAAGATACCGGAGCAGTCGTAGTTGTCTGCGTTGTTCTTAGCATAGTTGTAGGCACTAACTTCCCACGATAATGGAGCTACCTGGTGTACCTTTCTGTATTCGTTGTGTCTGTCCAAGATCTGCTTCGCAAAGGTTGCGTTAACATCTGAGTCAGCAATAGCATCATAAATACCACCAGTGGCCACAGGGTTTGAGGTAGAAGCTGGCGACGCAGCCACGGAAGTGGATGACAGATAGACTGCAGCTGGAGATGAAGCCAAGGTTGCAACATACCCAAGTAAAGCAGCAGATGCAGCAGTATTTCCGTTAGAAGAACCGAAGTTAGCTGCTGCATTTGCACTTGGAAATGATGCCGTAACGGGATCAGAAGTGGCAACTGGCGCTAATGTCGTTATTGACGTTGATGGTGACACACTTGAACTAGAAGCAGACGTTCTGCCGAAGAAACTATCAAGAAGTCCCGACCAGAAGGATGGCTGGAGTAAATCGTTCAACCCGAAAGCAGAGGAAGTCGAAGATGAAGGAGTAGAAGATGAAGGAGTAGAAGTAAAAGCAGGCGATGATTGTGCTGATGCTACTGTTGCTGCTGATACCGGCAAAGAAACAGGAGTGTCTGGAACTACAGCGATGAGTGTACTGGTAGGAGCAGTATCCTGAGTTATGGTTTGCCACAATGTGACGATAACTGGAGCTGGGGCAGACTTGACCTGAAAGACCACCATTAGGAGGGTCAACAAGAACCCAAATGTGGAAGCTATGGCCCTCATGATTAAGTTCTAATAAAGGATACAATCTAGGTGTTGAAAGAGGTGAACACAAGTGTCATCTTCTTGTCTCCGGAAGGAATTCATTACCTTATAAACCAAGAAAATCTACTCTGCGTCCCCTCACAAAGTGGTATTCTGGCAAGCCTATTCTTCAGACCAGTTGCAAAATTTAAGTCAGTTGCACTTCCTAATTAGGAAATGGTCGTATAATTTTCCCGATTAGGAAGTGTGATTGCGATGGCTTAACCTGAGTCCATGGGTAGCCCTTGTTTATCAATCTTCTGGAACTGGTAAAATGACAAGCAAGAGGCTCCCGGGCACAGCTATGGTCACCTCTGACAAGTGAACAGCAAACAGAGGGCTTGCTCTACACTATCGTCATACCAAAATTAATTTCGCGATTTAAAAATCACTGTCGGCTCTTTGAGGTGCCACCATGCACATGCAATAGAGACACAAGTCTCAGCAGACAGATCTACAACCACTCTGCAGTGATATATTAGGGGCATATCTGATCTTGCGGACAAGCACGATCCTTCTTCTATAATTACTAATGTAGTAGTGTTGCGAACTAAAGATCTGGGCCGGTTGTCTCTTTGTGGGCTAAATTATCTCAGCCACCTTAGTTTAGGAAATTTTCTTCCGAGTTGTTTGTTAAGATTGTGGGGCAGCTAACCAACATTACTAGATGCTCTGAAATGCTTTCAGTGTTGGAAGCACAGCATTCGAGCATAGCCTACATGCATGTCCATTATAAGAAGTCTACCGTTTCATCATACAATGATCAATAACAGATTTCAGTGTTCTCCACAGAATCCTACAGAAATTAACTTCATTATTCTAAAGTATAATATACTACTATGCTTAGTCTCTTCCTTTCACTACCTGTTCTGATTGATCTCAGAGACAGTTTAATTTCATTATATAGTACTATTGCAAAATTCAGAACTTCCCTTCAAGAATCTCCTTCATTGTAATAGCTACAACCTCGGCAACCCCCCCTCCTGAACATCTGATTGCCACCTCAAACTCTTTTCCCACTTGATCTGTACTTTTCACAGTAGTCAAAACCCCGTAGTTAGTCTTTTGGGTATGTAAGATACCTGCACCCATCACTAAAATACTGCTGTCAGCTTCATCCAGCGTAGCATGGACGACTGCAAAGCCTAATCTGGACAAAAGTCTAACTATATTCGAAGAGTTGTATCTGTGAGTAAGATTGATGGCTTGTGAAGATTCTCCCTGAGGGCCCAACAACTCTCCAATTTGAGCCCAACGTCTGTTGAATTCATCCAACCCGTTCAAGGCTGTCGATGTTAATGTCTTCAACAATAATACAGGGAACTTCAAATTTAAAGTGTTGAATGATCCACCACACATGAATGTAATCGATAAGATTGGACTCTCGTGGTTTTCTACTACGTTCCTGATCTTGACGGAGATTTCCATGTTGGCTTTATCGTGAAATGTAGATTCAGGGAGCTGCTTTAAGTTGAGAACGTAATTTGGGTCATGACCATCGGTTAAACTCTCTAGATTCAATACTGTTAACCCTGCAATATCTGTACCTGCTGTTTTGGCAGAATTGTTGATGATCGTAAGTTTTAATGTCAAACTACAACCTTCCTTGATAACTCTGTATGTGATCTTTATTAACTGATCCTCATAGAAGATACCAGCATCGTAATGCAACATTCTGTGGTAACCTGAATACCAGTTTGGAGAAAGAACAACCGGCTTCGATTCTTCTTTAAATGGATTGGACCCATCAGAGTCCTCATCAAGAATAGGACTACTATTAATTGCTCCAGCTGTTTTTGATTTGTAGCTGCTGATGTTTTTAGCTAAAACAAGCGACTTGGATCTGTTAATGCCTACAATGTGACTGACACTGCCTATTCTGTCCATCAAATGACTTTCTTTTTTAACAAATATAGGCATCGGCTTCAAAACTTCTTTGAAAAGTTGCTGGCTATACTGATGAGTAGCCAAAGTAAGATATTCATGGGCTCTGGTCTGGATTTCTAAATCTAAAGAAAGTTCCTCAATCTCAAATAAATCTATAATTTCAGGAATAAAGTCTTCATCCGGGTACTTGACAAAGAACTTTAAGAAAGTCGTTAACAACATGGCTCTTGTAGTCAAAGACACCTTAAAATAAGCGTCGAAAAGCAAATGGAACTGCAATTTGGTGCTAAGTTCAGACATATAGGTAACTTGATCCCCATATTCCCCAAGCACAAAGGCAGCAACTTTAATAAGATTTTCAGAAAGAACAGCGGGGGTGTTGTCTGTAGAAGAAAATGGCTTTTTCAATAAGTTAATGATTAACTTTGATGTTTTCTTTTGCAAGTCTTCGTTGTTGACGATAATCTGAACAATTCTCTCCCACACCTCATTTCCGATATAATTCGTTCCATTAGAATTGACTCCTCCACTAATGGATAACAATTTCAACATGGTGGTGACGTACCAGGTGGAGTCTGTAGCAAATTTTTCAGCTAATATGGCTATTTTGATAGCCAATTCCGCCTTTAACGTGAAGTCGCATAAGGGAAAGTAGTCTAGCAATTTGGTTATAACCATACTGTAACTCGAAGCGTTAGTAATGGTGTAGAGTAAGTCCAACGACTTTCTTCTGACAGAAATGTCTCTATCATACAACAATCTGAATATCTTGGAATACTTTTCGTCGACCGAGTGTGTAGATGAAAAGTTGTTTGTAGTCAGTCTTGCTGTGAGTTTGATGAGAGCATCTAGAGCAAGATATCTTGTATTTGTCTCGTTTGAATCAAGCAACATTATGAGAGCATTGATTGCTCCATTGATGGCATCCGAAGACGCATCCAAGAATACTGCCAACGACACCGCTTGAAACAATGTCGAACTCTGTGAGTTTCTATTGGGTAAACCTTTTATGGGCTGAGATGCGTTTTGGATGGACTGGGCAACCACCAGCCTCAAGTTGTTTAGAGTTTGTTCATCTAAATCTGCTATCGACAAAACAGCATAGTCGTTTGTATCACTCAAGAAAAAGAAGTGTTCAATCAATTGCAAGAGCTTGACTACCAACCACGGGGCTGGGGACTTATAATAGTAGTACTCTTCTGGACACTTGTTCTCTATGATGATATTGTACAATTTAAAAGAGATAGCCGGAATAATCGCTTTCACAAACTGAGGTTTCAGTTTGACTACAAATTGAATCAAGGGAATGCTGGCAATAGAAACACCGTAATCTTTGTCGTCCACTAAAGATAGTAATCGTGGAACCCAATTGTTATTGGAAACCAATACCTGGGGATATAATTTCAACAACGAGTACAATGCAATGGCAGATTTCTTTTTTATAAGAGACTTTTGGATAGGAGATGTGACAAACGAGTACACGATATCGATCAATTCCAACCATTTTGGAGCCGATTCGTCCTCCTCGTTGACTCTGACAGTTGTAGATTCCGGTAAGTTGAAATTGGAAGCAATGAATTGAACAGCAAGACAGTTCGTGTCCTCATTAGACGACTGGAGGTCCTTGACCAAATACAGATGTACTTGTTCCAACAACGAGTCCAAGAAGTCCCGTGTGGATTGTGTAGACTTGTCGTTATTGATGAGAACCAGAAGTGCCAAATAGCCCAATTGCTTTTCGGAATGGCTGGATGAGCTTAAGAGCTGAAAAGATTCCTTTAAACCGAAATCTACTGAATCAGTATAGCCACTTAAATAGATGTAGATCAACTTGCATACATACTTTTTCTTCTGGTAGCTGTTGATGCTGGAGTTGAATTTGGACTGGATGTTATTAAGCTCCAAGTTGATGCGCTTCTTTTCCTCCTCAATGTCTTTGGAATTGCGGATATCCACGATGAATTGGTTTAACCCCTTCATCTGTACAGGCGGCATTTGAGATGAAAATGAGACGGAGGAGTCAAGATAGCGAACAAAGAATTTGTATAAGTATTTGTATAAGTAAATAAAGGTACTATATCAAAATAGTGAAAGAGTGTATGGTGTTTTGTATTCACGTGAGCTACATGATGTGATTAGGATCTGGAAAATAGAGAGCTGCCAATACTGCAAGAGAAACTATAAGAATAGAGAAAAGACGCTTGGGCATTAATACTCCATATGAAATCGAGGAAAGAAATAAAGAATGGAATTGACAAAAAGTTGAATTATTTCGTCTCTCTCTTTTATGACTTTTACTTAACTCTACCTTTAGTAATCAGAAGTGATAATTACCAGCTTAAAGTAGAAACTGTGCCATACTTAAGACTACATACTAAATATACTGTATAAACTCCATATTCTACGGTGCTAACAAAAAGAGGTTCGCAGTCGGAGTCGTGCGGACACCGTCCCTCTTGTCACTACTCTCATTGGTTAACGAGTCAGGTGTACCGGACCAGGAAAATTGAAAATTTCAACAACTAATAAGACTCGATATACTCTACATCTACATTTACATTTTCCAATACACCAAAACATGTCATCTGTTGCCAAGACTGCTGCTACGAAGTTGAACTGGACCAAGGTCATCTCGTCCCTTGGATTGACTGGATCCACGGCTGCCTCATTAACTGCATTCAAGAAGAGACATGACGAAGCCAAGAAAGAACAATTGACTTTAGCACAACAGCCTACCACAGTCGACTTTGCCTACTACAGATCCGTTTTGAAGAACACCAAGGTCGTCGATGAGATCGAAAAGGCCGTCAACGCCTACAAGGCAGTCACTGTAGACGTTTCCAAGAACTTGAAGAACATTGAAATCTTTGAACAAAAGGCTATTGAAAATGCTAAGTTGACTGAAAAGTCTGTGTTGGAAGAAATCGCCCAATTGCAAACCACCCTCAAGGACATTGAAGGTGCCAGACCATTCGACCAATTGACCGTCGACGACGTTGCCAAGGCCAGACCAGACTTAGACGAAAAGGTCAAATTCATGGTCAAGAACGGTAAGTGGGATGTCCCAGGCTATAAGGAAAAGTTCGGTGACTTGACTGTCATGTAAGATCAAAGAAATCAAGCAAGCAAAACTAGTAAAGACGCAAAGTAAGCGTGTAAAGCAAGCATAGGTTTTCATGTTATTTATTTCTGATTTTCCATTCATTCATTTTCGTATTGGTCGTGTTTAGCATGTCATAATCGTTCAAAACTACTCAATAAACATTAAAATATAGTGAAGTGTAGACTTGAAGAAGATACACGTAGGAATGAGCGTAGTATCTGGAAATGGTTATATGAAAAAGCGACACCACGAGCCCATTAACGGCATATTCGCATGTATGGTCTTTGATTTATTACTTATGTTCACGTCTATGCAGCGAGAAGGTTTAACTAAAGTTCTCAACTTATAAATCTACAGAGATGTACAGCTTTACCTCCTGCTACAATAATGGTGGCATTGGTTTTGCTAGCACACAAGGATGCATTCGGGCTACAATTTTCGCAGCCATATACGTTGACGTCATTATTACAGACTACTGGTTTACTTCTCCCAGCAGCTCCCACTTCCTGCTCTGACGGTTGTACACTCTTACTATTCCGCTCTCCATATGCACCAAATGATCAAATCGTACAAGATAGCTTTCTGGCAAGTACGTCACCGCAGGCATAGTTTCGTTATCTTGGGTATGATGTTTCCTCTCATTCTTCTGCTCATATCCTCGGTCAAATGAAACATCATAACTAGTGACAATGACATTGCATTTATATCTAGCTTGGAGCCGCTGCACAACTTCCACTAATTTGCCATACCATTTCGCAGCCAGCACTAACTCGGACAAACCCAAGTTTCTATAATTATCGCTATCAGCCACCTTTAAGTCCCAGTAATAGGCAGAGATGTTGTCTATCACAAGAGTGGACATCACCACATCCAAGCTAACGTGTCCCCTGGCGATATCGTCTAAATAGGATATGAGATCGCTGAAACCATGCAATTGTGGTCTGAGCCTCGTAACCCCATCCACTCCTTGCCAATGTTGTGCTGACAAACACGGAATCACGACAGTGTTGACGGCTATCGTCTTCACGAAAGCACGGCTCTGGGCACGATCGTGGAAGAAACAGTGGCAGGTGGAGTTTACCAACTCTAGCGTCAATAGAACCGCCCTTCCGGGGGCTATAGCCACCATATCATAGAGAGGTTTCGACTTCATCTACCATTTGAATACTTTGCGCTGCGTCTGACGTGCTCACTTAGATAACCAAATATAACCTTCAATTGCTAGCCAAGACACTAAGTGCTCGGTTTGTAAAAATATTGACAATGATAGTGGTTCCTACTTATCCCCTGCTAGTCTTCATTTCATTGTTACGAAAAGAATTTGGCTAAGGTAGAACAGATCTGAAACGCGGTGGGTCGGTATTGTTTATGTTCGTGTGTTTGGTAATGCACGAAGTAAGCACTGCATGGTAGCTGGTTATGTTCTGTATGGCACTGTATCTCTGCCTCTTATGTTCAGTATTTATTGTCTTGGTTCCAGAATGGTAGAAATTTCTGATTATGGGGGCTGTGCATTACTCGAATCTCGTTACTATAGCCTCTTTGGTAAAACAATCTAACTAGGTTATGTGCTATGACGAACACGACATCTCACCATCAAAATCTATTTATACGATACAGAATCACAACAGTAAGGTTTATACGAGAATTGGCACACGTATCTATCACACGCTTGGCTGTGTCTGATAATGCCCTATCTCACCTCTGCCACCTTTTATGCCCAACTTCTGCTTTCATGCCTCGGCTCCTCTAGAAGAGCTCAACTCCAAGTTGTTCTCAGATCGTCTGCAGGTACCCTGCTAAAATATGAAATATTTTCCGCATCTCGCAAGCTTTGGTCGTGTGCCGCTAAGCTGAGTTCATAAGAACCAGGAACAATCGGATGATACCTGATGTTATCTATAGTTAACACAACCAGACGGGAGGTTGTCACCATGAGATACACTGTAGGAATCTGTAGCATATTGAAGTCATATTCAACACGACACAATTTTACGCTGCTTCTGTCATACTAATCACGTCACGGATAATGAGCCTCTTCTTACTACTTCGCCAGATACCAATTGTGTCTGCAAGCTTTTTGTGGATTTTCACTATTCTTAGCTTACATATGGCAGCTTCAAACTTCAATCTTCAGGATCTGATATTTTGCGTTTTGTATTCTTTTTTTTCTTCAGCCTCTGTGTGTAATACTTGAGATTGCCTTCCTTATATATTGCGGAACTGCCCAACACCACCCAACCTTATCTGTCTAGACACAACTTTTGGGAACGTTTACTTCTCTTACCTGTTTTACTTTCATTTTTTCCGTTCTTATCAGTTTTCCCACCCCGGTGGTACTTCAAAGTGATTTACAGAAAGAATTCTGCTTCCACCTCAGCTATGCCATTCCGTCTGCGGAGGGTGGACGCCGCCTACCAGTTCGCCGCAAGGTTCGCCGCTTCCGTCTTGAACCATCGACCCATCCTAGCCTACTTCAAGAAGATAACCCTCAACTCGCTGCTTATCCTTGTGTGGATTTTTCTAACGGCTCTTCTCAACTACATCCCTCGTCCGAGCCATATTTGTTCACGGGGTCTACTCTGGCTAGAGAGATACCTTTTTGACGTCCACACCCACCTGGCCGTTGGTGTCGTCACCTTTCTTCTTTGCATCGCCTCGGCCAGTTGGTTGTTGGCCCGTCATTACAGCATCACGCCGGTCTACGAGCCGGAATACACAGGAAAGCGTACTTTTCTCTATCTGCAACCTATTTCTCCGATAGCGCCCATCTTGCCCATGTCAAGCTACACATCTTCAGATAACACCCTAAACTCCCCTGCATCGTCTCTTCAATTGTCAAGATCCACCAGTCCCATTTTTGAACCACACAGTTTTTGCTCGTCAACATCCGATTTAGCCAGCGTTGACCTAGATGATGCCTTGGCCATAGAGTCTTACTTTCTGGAAAAAGGATCCTGCCAGCCTGTAAACTGCTGGAACTTAGCTCCTCCAATATTATTGGCCATGTCGTGGATTATCATCAACATTCTCCATTCGCTCTCGATATCGCTATCCAAAGTGTTCAATATCGTAGCTTGGGTATTCTATGTCGTTTTGCATTTCACCATACCCCCTTTCATCGGAGCTTGGCTCTATTTGTGCCATCCTCCAGGTGCCCTCAAACTCTATGCATTATCTATCGGAGCACAAAACATTTTGGTGGTACTCACCCACTTTATCATACCCACAGCTCCACCACTATTCATAAAATTGTACGGAGAACACAAGGTGCCCAACTTCGAAATGACGTATACAGATGGCATAACCAGACAAGACATGAAGTTTGGCTCCAGCATGTATAGATACGTCTACTATGCCATTCCTAACAAATTCGCTTCCTGTCCCTCTATACATGCCTGTACATCGAGCTTGGTGTTCTTCTTTGTGTGCTACTATTCCAGAACAACTATCTTCAAGCTCATAGCGATGGTGTATTTATTTGGCCAATGGTGGGCTGCTATTTACTTAGACCACCATTGGCGTTTTGACATCTTTGCCGGGTTGATCTATTCCATCTTTGTATGGACAGTTATCAAAACCTGGAAAAACGGTCTTAACCGTATCGATGCCAGATTTGTCCGCGCCAGATCTGATGCCGATTTGATTAATGGAACAACCATGGGGATGAGAATCTGCAAACATATGCGGATCCAGAATCTATTTGATCCGCTAGCTTCAATTGCAAAGTAGCCACGGTACAATACATATCCTGTTACCTTAATACGATAACAATTGCGGACAAAATCGTCAATGTAGAAGCCTATGAACCCAGATTGGCTTAGATCTCTAAGAATGCTTATTTTGTGCAACAGCCCTTGGCACTTAGAATTACCAATAGTACCCTTCGCATGAAACAGACATTTCTATGTGTATACTATCAAGCTGACATTGTCTCCTTGCTTTCATGGAGTTGTCTTGAAATTCATCGACGAAAGATAAATAAAATCAAAGCGATTCTAAGTCTGAAAAAAGTAGTCAAGTCGCGCCACTGTGGTTCCTCTGCCATTTGCTCGCAGTAGTTGCGTCTAAAATCGATTTCGGCTTTTCATTTTGCAACCGTTCATTCGTCATACGCACTACGGGAAATCGGACAATTGCTTAAATCGAACATTGGTTAAAGTGCCTTTAATAGTTTTCTTCGTGGGGTTGCATAGTCAGAAGTAGATTCAGCCATACATGCTGAACATCGTATAATGATGGTCATCTTATATAATCCTCCGCACATTCTTCCAGTTTGATGTGCTTGCTCACCCTTTTCTTCATATTGCATCTGACCACTATCAGCTAACATAAACGTAAAATAAGAACCTCATAACAGAGTTTGATTTTTGATTAGAAACCTAGTCGTTTCAGTAAAGGAAAGAAACGAAACAATGATGGAAAGGAATTCTAATCGCTGGCTACACTACTATGTTGTTAACCAGCAATGATTCAATATATTCTATCAAGCCCAAGGACGGTATTTATGGAGTTTGGGAATTGACCGCTTCTTACGTGCTCAACGAATTGCCCACTGAGATTTTCTCGGTGATTATCTTTGCTGTTCTTATTGTGGTTGCAATTGGTCTACCTCGTGGTGCCGATATGTTCTTCACTGTGTTCGTTGCTTCGTTCATCCCATTGGACGTTGGTGAATCACGAGGTATAATGTCAATTACATTTTCAATCATTCGGGGCTCGCAACTATCTTGGCAATTACAATTCTGTTTGCTATCTTCATGGGTGGAACAATGTCATTGCAGATGCCTATATTGTTAGCATTCAACTGGATCAATCCTTCGAAATTTACGGAGGGTATCATAGCCAAGTTATCATAGCCAAGTTGGGTTTTAAGAACCAGACATTCGACTGTGGTTTGGAAACTTGCACTATAGATACTGGTGATGCTGTTTTGCATTATTACAGTTTAGATCATAACTTGGAATTTTTCTTTGGTGCTCTTGTCGCTTGCTTTGTTGTTTATAGCGCTATAGCGATACTTGTTCTCTTTATGTAAGTGAAATACTTTTATTAAATATATTTACTAGGATTTAGCTATATATATTCCAGTATGATGATTGAGAATTTCAACATTCAATCAACTCGACGACATCCAAGACAACTGGATTACATTGCAAATCAATGGGTTCGTGGTACAAGTTGTAGAAATCACCCGAAGCACATTGGTAGAACTCAGTGGAGTTTCCTAAGGCTAACTGAGCGTGTTCGGTGATATACCAACCTGCAGCGTAAATAGCTCCATGTTGAGGGACAGGACCATCGAATTGAAACTGATGTCCTGAAACAATAGACCCGATTCTGTTGTTAGAATCTCTCAAGACAGTATCTTGAAGAGTCATCAGTAATGTTGTGTTGGTGGCACAAGCAACAGCGTAAACAGGAGAGACAAAATCTTTATCTTGTTCATCGTTACAGCATTCCTCATCGTGGCGCTTATCCAAAGAATCACTATTGTCTTCAATAGTTTCTTCAATCAAAACTTCCTCTTCCTCTTCGCATTCTTCTTCTGGAATTCCAGTTTCATCTGTAGGCTCAGCGTCTACGTTGACTCTTTGGACTTGACCATCCATAATCTGAACAATGTCAGCAACTTTCGTAGCTTTTGGAGCGGCGGTTACCACAGAGGTTGTAAAGATGGTCGTCATCAGTCTGGCAATGGTTGAAACTGGAGGAGCTTCAAGTTCTCCGTCTTCGGTTTCCTGATACGGATTGACAACGATACCAAAGGAGAATGGCACAGAACCAAAACTGTTGGGAAGAGGATTCAGATCTGGTCTCAAAGTTGTCCAGTCCCCATTGGACTCAGGAATCCAGACAGGAGAGGAGAGAACATTTGAAGATAATAATAGAGTTGCCAATACACTAGTGAGCATTTTTGAAGTTGTTCAACTTAAAATTTAGTTTAGAAAAAGAAGAAGAAAAGCAAAAAAATGATTGCAAAAAGACATTTCACGCTTTATATGGCTGCGAAAAATGATGTGAGGAAGATAGTGAGATGAATAAGACAGATACGATAAAAGTCAGTTAAGAGCACATATATTAATATAAATATTTAGAATTGACTTGAGTTATGAGTCTTATTAAACTACTACATTTGCTTTTTGATTAGCCATTCATTTTGAACCAATTGATTTTCAAGTTATATTCCACCTTTTGCCATATTCATTTTGTAACTATGTTGCCTGCAGATAGTAGACGAAATAAAATAGAGCGCATTCTCCTCCATTGAATTTCCAGATGAGTAAGCGAGAATAGATTAAACCACAGTCACCCACACCAATATCTACTAGAATCGGTATACTATGTTTAGAAGAACTTTATTGAACGGTTCTCAATTCGTAAGTACAAGTCGAATAACTTTCCAACAGCTTTTTAGACCCTTTACTAACTCTATTCAGAGAGGTGCCAGACTGATCGTACATTCCAGATTTATCTCGACGGAAATCAAAGATGCTATAGACAAGGCTGTATCCAGCTCACCTGTGGTATTATTCATGAAGGGTACACCTGAGTTCCCTCAATGTGGATTTTCCAGGGCTACTATACAAATGTTGGGCCAACAAGGTGTTGATCCTGAGAAGTTTGCTGCCTACAATGTTTTGGAAGATCCCGAATTAAGAGATGGAATCAAGGAATACAGCTCATGGCCCACTATTCCACAATTGTATGTGAACAAGGAGTTTGTCGGAGGTTGTGACATTGTCATGAGTATGGCTCAAAGTGGAGAATTGGCTGAATTATTAGAAGCTAACGATGCTTTGGTTCCTGAAGATGTCGAAGAAGAGCCACAAGCTGCCAACGTCAAGCCATCTGAAAGATCGTAGTGGGAACCTTTCATTGTACATAGTTAGAGGTCAATAGTCTGTAGTAGATGTACAGTATCGTAAAGATAGGAATATTAATACAATATCTACAAAATAGTGGATATACGATATTCATCAACATTAGATATATTGATATGGTATTCTAAATACACAATGTGAATATGTGTATTGATATGCGATAGTAATAACAAATAACAACCTAGAGTGTTACACCCAGAGAACGATACATATAAACAAACCATAAAAGAATGCAAAGGATGAGAATTGAATAAATAGCAGGCTGTAGGGAAAAAATTAAAGGAAGTTGCTTCTTGAAAAGTTGATTCCATAAGAAATGAAAAGAATGACATGTTGATTCGCCAATTGAGTGGTCAGAGATTAGCTGACTATAGTGGATGTTACAATGGTGGCTGGTGAACCTGCACTTGAAGTATTCGACGAATGATTTTTCAAACTTCTAGAGATGGTAGACGATCTTCTTCTAGTGATCAAGTTGGAATCGTTCAAACTAAGGGTAAACTTGAAGTCGCCGTTGATTCCTGAAATTATCGACGATGATCTTGTTTGATAATCAAGATCATTTTCTGAAGACGAGTTGGCACTGGAAAACTCATCCTCTTCTACGTCAGGACTCTTAATCTCACTCGCGTACAGATCCTGACCCAGTACTAAAACAGACTTGATCAAAGGTGTAGTTTTGGTAGAACTCTTCCTTTTCAACCCCGAGAATTCGGTTGGATTCAAGCTGGTGACCTCGTCCTCTAGTTCTGAGTCTTCATCGTTGTCATCGTCAGCATCGTCTTCCTCTTCATCGCTGTACTCAAGGCTACGTGCAAATACACGTTTGTTGATACTGAACACATCCTTGAATTCGATAGAGATGGGATTAGGGGATTTCGGGTAAACCTTATGTTTTTCTTCTTTCAAGAGTACATCTTCGAAAAATACCGCTTCTTCCTCTTCGTCTTCTTCCTCTTCGTCTTCTTCCTCTTCGTCATAGGCAAAGTATTGGATGTTTTTGGAGTCTTGATCGTTTTGTTCAAGCGATTCCATGATAGCATGATTGTCAAACACTTTTCTAATTGCCTGAGCTCTAGGAGACTGTAATGGCTGGTTCGGTAAGTTAAAGGTCGAGTGATCTGGATCAGACTTGTCCGACTCTTTGTCTTCGATATGCATAACCTCGTATTTCTGTTCAACAGCCTCGAAGTAGTGCTGAGGAATATCTTCTACTTGTTTAGGGTAAGGGGTTCCGTTGGAACCTCTAACCCATGGGTGTTGCCAGATTTCTTCTACTGTGATTCTTTCCTCTGGATCAGTGTTCAACATCCTGGTAATTAAGTCCTTGGCCTCGCTGCTGATCTCGTCCCACCATGGCTTCAAGAAAACGAAGTCTCCGTTGATGATCTTAATTGTCAACTGGTTAGAGTCGTCGTCGTAGAAAGGAGGAAAGCCGCAGAGAATAGTATAAAGCAAACAGCCTAAAGACCAGATATCTACAGACTTAGAGTAGTGATTCTTTTTCGATGTGTTGTTGAAGAAGAGCTTCTTCTTTCCACCATCACTGGAATTGCAGGTGATTACCTCGGGAGCTGTGTAGCCAGCAGTCCCGCAGGGTGTCTTCAAATTTGTTGAAGAGTTTACGCGGGGCATCAACTGTTTAGCAAGGCCAAAATCAGCAAGTTTGATGATGCCAATGGTGCCCCCACCTATGCTGGGCTGAAACTCACCTTCGTCCACTTTAGAACCATCGTCTGATTTACGCAACACCAGGTTGAACTCTTCGGTTGAGCGGGCAAAGTACGGAATCTTGAGGAAGAGTAGGTTCTCTGGTTTAATGTCACGATGAACTATGTCGTTTTTATGCAAATGGTCGATGGCAGATGCCAACTGTTTGAACACATGACGTGACAAGGGCTCCGAAAAGTATGTGTATTCGATTATCTTATTGAAAATCTCGCCACCGTTGCAATATTCCAATACTAGGAAGCAGTGGTCGTGGGTGTTAACGGAATGCAATAGTTTTATGATGTTGGGATGGGGCTGGGTGCTGGCCCGCTTCATGATGAGTATCTCGTTTTTGATGTTGTGGTATTGTTTGGCAGAGAGGTTAGCCTTGTTGATGACTTTGATGGCAACAGTCATATCGTTCTGATTAGTGTCGACCGCCTTGTACACAGTGGAAAAGGCCCCTTCTCCAAGCACCGAGATGAGTCTGTAGTGCGAAGGTAAGTCTGGGTACTGGTCTGAAAGTGAGCCGGAGAACGAGAAACTGGGCTTCGACAAGTTATCGTGAGAGGGACTTACCGGTGCCAGGTGATGATTTGCTGCAGTAGGGCTCACAGAGCTGGTGTTGCTGAAGGTAAACATGACATTTGATTTCGTGGGAGGGTCTACTGGTTCTACTGCAAAGAGATTCTTGAAATTCTGCACTAGTTAGTATGCGAAAGAATATCGAATAATGGTGCGAACGGAGAATGGTAATATGAGAACTTAGGGATGTCGATACAAGTGTGAGCTATGGTGCTCAGTGAAGTGAATACAAATGAAGGATGGAGCTGGCACAAAGGTTTGGCTGGTGATCAAACAATAATGTAACTCTCGCGGTGAAAAATAGAAAAGCCAATGCAAAGCTATTTGTAACAGCTGAAACTTCCTAATCGGGCCCTTAGATCTTTTCCCCACGGATAGGCGAAAAAATGCTTAGTCAAAATAAAGGAGTGTGAGGAACAATTTATTTCAGACATGATAGTCTGCATTGATTGGGGCCACGAGCGATAGGGAGAGACAAGATCAGGCGAGGAAGTAAGGCCAGGGGAGGAGAATATGACAGTGATGCTTTATTGGTTCACTCGTAAGTTCCGGGCTTTCATGTAACTATATGGTGAGATGGTATAGTGGTCAGATAATTTGCGACGTTTTTACTGATTTTCTTCTCTAGTTTGTTCTCTTTGTGCTTCTCCGCGGTCTTCCATACTTAGTCCATCTTTACGTACCCGGATGAGAGTCATAGGCTCTAAGACAGTGCTGCTACGTCAATTAATGGCTGAGACGTACAAAGAAGTTGCAGTCGATGTCGAAAATGTCAAACGACGACAGAACCTGTGGTTGCTATGAGGTATTGATGGTCTTTTCCTTTTATATATAAACCTTGCTCTGAAATCTCGGCTTAGTATATATTTAGACAACCTACGAACAGGTTTCCCCTCTCTATTCGTTATTTACATTCCATTTCGAGGCGCAACACCAATGCACCTATGATGTCATCGGGTGTCGCGATAATGTCGTGCACCGAAACTTACCCCAGCAAACAATGGGCGAACCAGCGTTAGACAATTCCTACAAGCCCATCCTACATGTACATAGCCAGAGACCATGACTTCTTCATAAGACACTGATACAAACAGCCCCTGAATCCTCATCTACAGCTAGCTCATCGCAAGTGATAATAATAATTATTATTATTATTCTACGTGTTGACAGGTGCTGTGAACTCTTTTATCGCTTTAGCCCTTTTATACAGGCAAGTTCTGGTTTACAGATCAAAGCGTTAGCAATCAAAAGATTAGGACTTGCAAAACGAGCTACTAAAGTCGTCACTGTTTGCCGTGGCCTAACACGATGGAAAGTACGTGGCATTGCCAACTCAGGCGAAACATGCGAGCTTCCAGAAGGTGGTGCGTTGCAGTTAGATATTAGCAATACCTTATTTTAAGTTTGGTCACGTGAATTTCATCAATATTAACTAAGGCACCAAATGGGGGCTACCTACAATCCATAAGCCAACACAGAGCCAAAGCTTGCGTCTAACTTTGATAATTTCCCCTTGATCAGTCGGATTGGTTCAATGGCAAAAGTGGTGGAGAATCGACAACATTGTCACCAATTTCACTTCTAGTTTTTTGTATTTCATTTAAACTACAGCATCGTCTATTCCAATCTCAGCCCGTTCGCAGAAAAGTTTTTCTTTCATCTCGGGTTAGAATGAGCTCTCGGATGATAGTGGTCGTTCTGTAACTCAAGTGAAACTTTATCATGCTGCAGCTGGAAACAAGTCTACATTTCGCTAATCCATTAATGGCCGACATTGACATCGTCTACACTATCCATTCAGGCTCCACCTGAAATACATTATTGAAGTCGTGTGACATACACGTGACATGGCTAAAATATACCGGAATCCCGAATATGGACCATACGGCCCCAATAGCCCGTGATGTGGATGTCCGACGATATTGAATTGCTTTACGTCGTCTTTGGAGATATGTATGCATCTGTCTTTGTGAAAGACACCCACTTTTGCTCCAGCTGTCCAAAACATGTCTCCGTTCACTTTTTGCAATTTAGTAGGTGCACTACTCCTCATCGCTACAAACTAATTTATTAGGGAAATATTTCAATAGTATGTAGACTACTTAAAGTAGAAAACCAGATATTTGACCTCTCCCTTGCCATGAAAGATAGTTCTAGAAAGACCTACTCGTCTGGAGGAATGGCAAATGTCGATACTTCTTTTCTTGAGAATATTTCCACTATCCTCGAGAGAAATGACATTCCGCAACTTTTGTCGTTGATTGAGACCTCGTCTCTTATCAAATTGCTATCCAATTGGTCTTATTTTGCATCGACAAATAACCACAACCAGTTTATTGATTTGTCGGTCAAGTTATCGAAAATTACCTCTTTATTTCTTCAACAAAGCTTCAGTCTCGTCCGTCCTCAGATCATAGAGTTCTACAAGGATATCTTGAACAATCACTTGAAAGTAATCTACAGAGCTTTGAACAACAGCAAACCTAGTTTGACCAACCCAAACTTGAGAATCCTTACCAACATTGCCCAGTATGATGGAAGTTGTGCCCATGAGTTAATGAACACTTTTGATTTGACCTTGAACGTTTTGCCGAACTTACTAGTTCCAACCAAGACAGAATTAGATAACAAATCCACAAAAGAACATTTGTCCATTAGGTACAATTTCATACGATTCTGGCTCAGCTTGGCTTCCTCGCTTCCTCATTACCACCGTAACGACTTGTTCATCAACCATCACAAGATCGTCAACAATCTCTGGAAGTTCTTGTATATCGATTCTGTGGCTACTACGAAGTATGTTGTACAATTTCTTGAGTCCAAGATTTTACAAGAAGTCAACTTCAAAAGAGCCACAAAATGTAAAATTCTTAACGAAAACTTCATGTATAAGATTCAATCGGTTTTTGCCAAGTTGGAGCAAGAGAAATGGTACTTGGACTTTGTATACAAATTAGCCACGGACTCCAAATCGGGTTTGGTCTATCCTCATGATTCATTATTTACGTCTATCACTACTGGTGTTCCAATTCATATCAATAACAAGACATTTAAGATCAATAACAAATTGCTTTATACCTTGTTGACCACTCTTAAGCCCGGTGAGTCCCATGCGCAATTGGCATTTGCCACAAAAATCCTTGATGTCAATCCAGAACTTGTGGCACCTTATATGAATTGGATGGTTCAGCATGGTGGAGGTTATCTCGATCCTTCCTTGACCTCTTGGTGGATGGCCCACACGTTATTGTACTCGAACATTCTTCAATTATCGGTAGATCCTAATCTTTTCGATAACCAGCATTCGTCAAAAGTCAATGTCAGACTCGTGCAAGAGAATGTATCGTTGGCTCCTATCAGTAAATCTTCTCTCGTCAAATGTTTAGAATCGTCAAATAATCCATTGATAGTACAATTTGCATTGCAGTTAATAATGTTCACTATTCAAAAACTTGAATCCTTCGTTGAGATCATGGAGCTTAATAATCAGGAATTACTCGATTTGGTATTCTTCAACTTGCCTGATTTACCTACCATCATTCAAGTGTACAACAAGTTTGAACCAGGCGATTCTAAATTGATCAAACTTACCCTGTCAATAATTATTCAAAAGTATGAATCTTTATATCCTCGCCAGGTAAACTCCGGCTCTTCCAAATTGGCTAGCGCTGGTATAAGTAGCATTATAAACCAAGATATTTCCAAGTGTTCTGGTTATGATATTACTTTGTTACATACATATCTTTCCATTCAAGCAAATCAACAGCAAGAACAGGAATTAAAATGGTGGAATAAGACGAATGAATCCAACTCACTCTTTACTGGCTTAGTACGTTTGTCCAGTGATGGAAGTATCGGTGATTCTAAGGCTAAGATCTATGACTTGCTTGAAAAATTAACTCAAGACAAATTGCTTTTCAATAAGGAATTGATAGTATCGCCTATCTATGCACTCATAAATTCATTTTCTAGTGACGTCCAAGTCGATGACAAAGTATGGAATTTATTGGATGAGGTCGTCTCCCGTACTGTTCGTACGCCATACAAATATCTTGATTTATCACATAGCAAATATGGTGACTGCAGCTTATTCATTGTTGCAATTTTCGAACAATTCAAGTTTATACTAATGCAATCAGATATAGCATTGAGCACTAAGTGGCTCTTTAAGTTCTTGCAATTAATGATTGTTATTGGGCAATCTAAAGGATCAGTCCTTCAATTATTGCAAGACTTCTTGTTGGAAGACAAAACATTTGCAATGTTTGTTGAAGAAAATGATTTGATGTCTACACTAGAATTCAGAAACTTTAAACAAACTTCTGAAGACAGTTTCTTCGATTTCACAGTTGGGACTCCGTCAAAAGACCTTGCGTCGAAGCTCAATAGTTTCGAGAAAAAACTACCGACTTCTGAACTTGATTTCGCCGCATTGCTTACCAGACTTAGGTTGACAATTGAGGAAGCCTCAGGAAACTACGAAAATTTACTTATCGAATTAATCTCAAAGATTGGCAACTACTTGCTATCGACCAAAAACAAACATCTCCTTGGCTATATCAGTTCTAAACATTTCTGGGGTCCATTGCTAATGAATAGCGTCGTCGAGAATTTATCAGATACCAAATTCTTATTTGGAGGATTGTTTAGTGAAGTGCTTGAGCAGATTTCAGCTGCAGCTTCTTTGCCATTGCATGAGTTGCAAATGTATGTCTTTGATTGGTTTTGCTACCCTGAGTCTGTTTTCATTAGAAGCCAAATTTATATTTCTAGATTTGGATGGGTTCTCAGTGATATGCAACTTCTCCAGATGGCAGAACCTGAAACATTCCAGATTCGGGTATCAAACGAACATTTAGTTTTTGTTTTAGCTCAAGAATGTTTGAACAGAAAACTTTGTATTTCCGTCGAACTTTTCAAACGATTGTGTAAATGCTCGTTGTCGTCTAAAACAGTTCTCATTCCCCAGATTGTAGAATCGGGCTTAGTGCAATTTGATGATAAGGAGTTGCTCAATATGTTGGATGACATCATCGCTTCAAAATCTGATCATTACTTGCTCAAAAGTTTTTCCAGTTCAACGGGCTCACAATCACGATTGGTTAACCAATATTTGATAGAGCACTCTGATGTCAAAGATCAGTACCTTCAGTGCTTCATTGCATACTCTCTTACTATGTCAGACTGGCATCCAGAAGATGAACAATATCAGGAATTTTTCAAGAGAGTCACACCCATAGCTATTCACATCTTGCAAAATGGTAACTACGAACAGGATATTCATTGGAGAGAATTGCTATCCATTTTTTCAAGAGGAGTTGACTACATCGAACCAAACGCTAAGGATGTCTTGGTTGACACAATCTTCAAGTATGTTGAAGCCAATGGCTACAAAAATAGTTTCATTGCGGAATTCGCGTCTTTGGTTTTTGCATTGGCTAAGTCAACTGTTGACATAAATAAACAAATAGCCGACTGGGTGCATAAGTCTATGTTGTATATCACCAAGAAGTTTGCAGAAAGCTCGGAATTGTCATCCAATTTTAACAACTTCTTAAAGGAAATGCATAAAGTGATCGCTAGATTGCCGGATTTATCTCTCTCGGTATGGAAGCTTGCACCAATCGCAATTATGAATACCCAGTTGGAAGTTCTCTTTAGACATTCCCAGTGGATTAAGGAGGTTCCGTATTTAGAATACGCCAACATTGTAATCATGACCGCACTGAAGAATATCATTGACTATGAGAAATTGTTACAGATATTCATTAATAACGAATCATCCTGTCTTGTGGGTTTATCTACAACCGAAAATGCAAGAGTTAGATATTTGTCTGCTTTGGTCCTTCATAATCTTTTCGACTTTGACAGTGCTAAGAACTCCACCTCAGTTTTGCTAGAAAAAGTGATGCTTTTGTACCTCGGATCTATTCAGGCAGACGACTTATTGATCAAAGACATTCTTGTGAAGATTGAATCTCACATATCCAAATCGTGGATGGTCAAGGTAGCCAGCTGGGAGTTCATCGAACAATTGTCACACAATGATATTGAACTTGTTGGTGAGGAAAGATTGATTCTTAAGGATAAGTCTGACTTCGTGGTTTCACTCAATAAGAACTTTGTGAACAATACTATCTTGTATCGCAGAGATTTCCCAACCATTCCAAACATGGGCAATATCCTGGCTGCTTCTAAGTGGGATAAATTTGATGATTTTTATAACAAGATCGATATCAATGTAGAAGGATCCTACCTGTCTACGGTATATGATCCAGAATTCTTGATGATGCTTATTATCAATAACGATGAATTAGTATCATTCCAAAAGACAGAAGAAGCTGCTGATGTCGCACTTATTGGTGCGAAACTTAATGTCAAGAGATTAATAGATACATCGCTCTTGCAATTCATTGTCGTTCAGCTTGGTAATCCTCAAGTGAAGAGTATTGCTCAAATTTTGCTTGCTGGAGTGTTGAAATCTCTTGAGCAAACTGAAAACTTCAAGGATAAGAGCATTTTCAAGGTTTATGTTGCCAACATTTTGAACACATTGAGAAAGCAGGGTCTGACATTGCCTCCCTTGGTTTGGTATATCTATTCCAGTTTCGTACCTATATTGGTCAATCCAGGACATATATTGTACGAAAAAGTATTCAGATATGTTTTGTCTAATCCTTCCCTTAAACGCAGTGACATTCCATTGTACACCAGCATTGTGACGTCCAAGACTGATGATTTGGATGTTGTTGACAATGACGAATCCTACTACAAACAACTCGCATGGCTACTAGAAGAGTTCATTGAAGGTACCGGCACCAAGGAAGATTTGGATTTGATCAAGTTCAGAAGTATCGTAGAATGGATTATGAATTTGACAAACTCTCCTTACATTACCATGAAGATTAAATCCATGATTCTCAAGTTCTTGTTTGTTGTACAAGCCATCGACCAAGGATCAGATATGCTCGTTACTAGATTTGGCATATTGACCAATTTGGAACAGCTTATGGCAAACAATATCTCTGGAGCTAACAAATTGCTTGATGTTCAATTGAAATTGAACATTGACCAATTGGTTATTCGTTTTGGAATCAGTATTGGTTCTAGCAAAAGAATAAGAGAATGGACTGGGGATGACTTGCCTGCTTATGTCAAGAGAGTATGTTCGGAACCAGTCATTCGAAAGTAAAATAACTATGAGCTATTTTAGCATAAGCATATAAATCGAAGATGAAAACCAGAATATCACGTGATAGAAAGTGAATCTTTATCTGCCAGATAAAGTAAAAAATCGGCATCTTCCTCTAGATACCAAGAAACGATAAAGCATATAAGTAGAAATGGGTGTACGTATAAAAGAAAGGAGTAATAGACAGATAGAATCATTGTTATTGTAATTGTTACTAACTTAGCAGATTGGAAAGCTTGCGCACTATTCGTTTGATTTAGTTTTGATTTCTATCATCTTAGCAGGAATCCACCGCAACACAGGATTGGTGTTTGACACCTCCAACTTCTCCTCCGTGGATTTTCGTAGATGGTTTGGAAATTATTTGGCATTTGGAGAAAAATGCTATGATTCCACTGTTTCGTTCTTGAAGATGACTGGGTATTTCAAGCAAAGAAACTTGGTTTATGACTACGTGCAAAGAGAAGCAGGCAAAGTGTTGAAGGAACAAACAGGAAGAGACATCAACGACCTCCAGAAGAATCAATAAAAAATTTGGGAAAACTTTTATTAATTCTAGAGGTTTTTAATGTGTATTGGTTGGCTTTGGTGTTTTTACTATATTTATGATTTTATTGTGTTGTTGTCGACTGTCATTCTGGTTGAGCTGTATATTCTTATTCTTTGTATCATTAGCTAATGTAATTCTTCGAAATATTTACAGTTGTGAATGTAGTGATCCTATTCTAATAGACCTTGACTCTTATGGTCTTATGGAGCAGTATCTTCTACTTCTACTCTCTTATGCGATCTAAGGTACAGTGCCATTTTTCACTCACTAGACTTTAAATCAACAGTAGTTCTCTTTTCAAGCAAACAGCCACAGTGCAGAGAAGGTATGTCAATTGCGATCTTCAGAATGGGTACGGGTTCTCCATAGTCGTACTCATGACGACTTGATCGAATATCAATATACAAATCTTGAAAAAAACAAGTGGTGTACCAAGATGCATAGACCAGATTTCTTAACTAATTTAGTTGATTCACACCTGTTCTTGAAAAACGGGTACACACAGCCAAACTATTGTAGACTAAATATTAACAATTGGCACAAGCTGTACAGGTAGAAATGGGCGGGAATTCTCGACAGGCACAATTGGTTGAATCGTTCAAGAATGCCATCAATATCGAACAGAAGTGTGATGTCCTTTTAACCAGTTCATACTTAACTTCGTATCCGCCGAAACAATTAGCCCGTTTGGGCCTTGCTGTTGTCAATTTGATAGTCAACAATGTTCGAACTGGTCTTGGTGGCAAAACGATAATTGAATTGGGTGTAGATCCTGCTCTCAAGAAAGGTTCTACGGATGAGATACAAGTGGGCACACTTAGAGTAGGAGATATTGTTAAAATGGATAAGATGAGCAATGCCAACTCGGCTGAAACAGTGAGCAGTAAGAAAGCATTGGCCAATTCGTCGAAGAAGAAAGAAAATGCCAAAGCAGATTTATCAGACGAATCGCTAGATGCTGTAGTAATTAAGATGAACCAGACTTCAATTGCTATTTCAGTCGAAGAGGATTCTACGGATGAAAAAGTGCTCACTTTATACAATAACTCTTACAATGATAACACTCGAATGTGGTTGGTCAAACTTTCTAATTCTATCACATACAAGAGGTTGATATCGACAATGAACAAGTTGGGAGAGATGGGTGACTCAGATAAGAACTGCATCACCAGACTCTTATTGGGAGAATCATCATATTCTCCTCCTGTCAAAGTGACCAGAATGGCCGACGACTTGTTTTTCAATAATCAACTTAATCAATCCCAGAAGAACTCCATTAGTTTTGCTATAAACGATTCTCCATTAACAATCATCCATGGACCTCCTGGCACAGGAAAAACATATACTTTGATAGAGTTGATCAAGCAGTTGGTCTTCAACAATGGAGAAAGGATCTTGGTCTGTGGGCCATCCAACATTTCTGTGGATACAATTTTGGAAAGGCTATCCCCAGTATTCGGAGGTGGAGTTACAGAAAGCACTGTTAAAAAACCAAAGAGGCTGGGATCTTCGCTGAGTGTCAAATCGCCAGAAAAGCTTATTAGGATAGGACATCCAGCACGTTTACTAGCTAGTAATCTAAAACACTCTTTGGATATTCTCTCGAAAACCAACTATGGCGGGGGGGAAAATAGTGGAAACAAGGAAATCCTTAGAGATATAGAAAAGGACATTGGTGAGACTCTAGGCAAGATCAAAAAGAGCAAACGATACGCGGAGAGAAGAGCTTTATGGGCCGATCTAAAAGTGCTCAAGAAGGAATTACGAGTTCGAGAGAAGAAAATGGTCCAGGATCTCTTGGTCCACGCCGATGTTATATTGAGTACATTGCATGGCGCTGGTGCTTATGAATTAACTTCAGTGTATAAGGAAGAATCTCTAAATTATGGTGTTGATAATCCACTTTTTGACACAATAATAATAGATGAAGTTTCACAATCACTAGAGCCACAATGCTGGATACCCCTTGTGAATCATCTTGGGTTCAAAAGGTTGGTGATTGCTGGTGACAATATGCAACTACCCCCTACGGTCAAGTCTAAAGATGAAATAGAATATTTGATAAGCTCCATGTCCTTAGAACAATCTAAGGTAGCCGACTTGGAGCATACATTGTTTGATAGATTAGTACAGGATCACAATGGAGATGACTATAAGAAATTGTTGGACATCCAATACCGAATGAATGAAAATATTATGAAATTTCCGTCAAGGGAACTTTACGAAGAGAAATTAAGAGCCCATGAATCAGTGAAGACCATTTCATTACTTGACTTGAAGGGAGTAGCAGATAGTGACGAAACCAGAGCAGTGTGTATTTGGTACGATACGCAAGGTGGTGATTTTCCGGAAAAGTCCAGTGATGAGGATGCAAAAAGTCTAGCTGATTCTACAGGATCAAAGTTCAACGAGATGGAAGCACTAGTAGTCGCCCAGCATATTAAAAAATTATTGGAATCAGGAGTTGCACCAGAGCATATTGGGGTTATTTCACCATACAATGCACAGGTCAGTGTTTTAAAGAAAATAATCCTTAATGATAAGTATGAGATTGAAGGAGGAAACCGAATCGAAATCTCCACGGTCGATGGGTTCCAGGGCAGAGAAAAGGAAGTGATCATAATATCGCTTGTAAGAAGTAACGACAACCGTGAGATTGGGTTTCTTAAGGATAAACGTAGATTAAATGTAGCTATGACAAGGCCAAAGCGGCAGTTGTGTGTAATTGGCGATTTGGAATTAATGAGCACATGTGGTGTGAAGTTCCTTCACAACTGGTGCCAGTTTGTGGAAGGCTCTGGAGACCGAACAGAATTTGAGATTGTCTATCCGGACCTTGGAGACTTTTAGAACGAAACAATAGAACAATATCATATGGACATCCTGATACAGAACAATGTACCATATTGTAAAAGCAGGTCCCGGTGCAATTACCTTTCCCATTGAGGGATATTCACAACAGAAACAGGAACAGTGTTCTGAGAGAAATTATTTTCGAGGAAATGGCTTGCAAATTCGAGAGCCCCGCCAATGCTATGATTGTTTTCTGTATTATTCGATCCATTGTTCTTTTGCACTAAACGGCGTATCTGAGAAGTGTTTTGGTTTGAGGGGAGATCGAGGCACAATTGTTTAAACAATCCAGAAATCTATTCACTATTCAGTTGCTCCAAGAGGTGTATACTTTATCATCGACCTACACACTTACATAGTTACGTACTACGAAAGTATATATATATATGCTTAGCACATGAACTATATAGTCAGCCAGCCAACTCGTGGGCTCTCAATATAGAAGGACCCTTAGACTCTAAATCTGATGTTCGGGTCTGTTTTGAAAAATATGGAGCGGACCGTGGTACCTGAAATTCATTACCGTCTCACAATAGCCCATCCACGTATTGGGTTGCCTGGATTTGGAAATAATGGAGTCTGGTTATTGTCCTGGAAAAGTGGACAGAAAAGGCTTTTTCGGTGTGTACATTGGCGAAGACATTAGCTACTGCGAGCGAGTGCTCTGTGTTGTAGTATGCAGTAAATCCCAAATTATTGTCGATCGGAGGGTAACAAAAAGTGGTGGCACCGGAAGTTAATTGTCAATACTTCTCCACAACGATGTCGTTGTCTTCAAAAGCTCGTATCGCTACATCATGAGAAAAATGAATTAGGAAATATTTGATTTGCTGTGATCCAAGCTATGTGGTACAGAGGGCTCAGAAGAACAAAGAAGTCGATCCCGATCCAGAGCCCAAGACCTTATATACATATTTACATGCATATTGCTGGTACGTGAAAAATCGTAGTTGAGCATGTCTAGATCTTGTAGTAAGAGCAAAGGCCAAGGAATACGAACCGAAACAGAGTGTGGAATTCTAGATGTGGATGGCGATTGACAACACTGGAATCGAGCTCTAACAAGCAATTAGACACCACAGAGCTGGAATGCATGCTCTAATGCCTGGGAATGTAGCGAGTCCTCTGGCTCACATTACCTCTATTTACATATCCACGCTTTGTCCATACATTGTAGAAGTATTGGGCATGCACCAGATCCGGGGTGACATAAGATAACCAGGGTACAATTCCACGCGGACTATAGCTTGTCATATTATTGTCTGCTAAACCTACGGCCAGTCGACTCAAATTATCGTGTCAAGAATCACAAAGACGCGAAAATACGTAAATTGAATAGAAGACTAAGCCGAATTTATTTTTCATTTCTTGGGTGCGAATTCCGTTCTGCTGCAGAACGCTTGTTCAAATTGAATCTGGCGAAAAAATACATTCGTCCAAGGTGTGTGAAACTGGATCTTAACAATATTCCTTATATATATCTATAATCCTATAAAACAGACAAGGGAGCCTCTATTGCCTTACCTGAGAACCTCCATACCCTTTGGAAACCTTTATTCTCTCCTTTTCACCCAGCGCCGTGCTTTACTTTTGCAACTTTGCATCTGGGTCCACATTCTAAGGTACGCTCTTTTCGCTACTTTATTTTCTCGGCAATTCCGCATCCAGATTAAACAATCTCGCGTGTATCGTTTGGTGTATTTCTCCTTCGTTTAAATATCACCGTGATTCCTCTTTAACGTGGAGGTTGTCTGTTCTGTACCGCTGGGTCTCTCAAGTTAGTCTTCAATCCGTTCCTTACCTCCACTCCTTTTTGGTGCCGCCTTGAAAACACGTTCTTTACTCTCACAGTTCCAATGAAATTGCTTGCCTTGGCTCTTTTCTCTCTCTTGAGCATAGTCTTTGCCAACGTTGTCTACGTCACTCAGACCCACATTGTCACTGTCTTCAATGGTGTCTCCACCATCTTTATCAATGGTAACAACCCAACGCCAACAACTTCATCTATTTCCACCAAGGCTCAAGCCAGAGTCCTCGTAACCACCGTTGTCGCGGGTGACGATACGTCTGTTACTCCGGCAGCTACTACTTCAACTAGTGCTGCTGCTTCAACATCTTCTTCTCCAACCAACAACTTTGGAAGTGCTGACAAGGACTTCGCCCAGTCGATCTTAGATGCTCATAACCAGAAGAGAGCCGATCATGGCGTCAGTGATTTGACATGGAGTGAGGACCTCTACCAGTACGCTCAGAACTATGCCAACAGCTACCTGTGCTCTGGTAACTTGGTACATTCCGGAGGCAAGTATGGTGAAAACTTGGCTGTCGGATACCTGACCGGTCTCACTGCCTTTGACGCCTGGTACCTGGAAGGTGATGACTACGATTACAGCGTCGCTACACAATGGGACCACTTTACTCAAATTGTCTGGAAGGGAACTACCCAACTTGGTTGTGCCTACAAGGACTGTTCAGCCGAAAACTGGGGCAAGTACGTTATCTGCTCCTACAATCCTCCTGGAAATGTAATCGGTCAAATCAAGGAAAATGTTCTTGCTTTGATTTAAATTCATTAGTAGTTGTGGCCTGCTCTTCTTGCCGTGCCACATGCTTCTACTGTCTTTATGTGAAAAGTACATAAAAATTTACAACCACTTTTCATTCCTTTAGTTCTTGACGTTTTTTTTCTAAAATATTTGTTTTCTGTTTCGGAGCAATGACATTTGGTTTTCTTTTTAATATATAATTATGGCATCTTCATACTTTAGAATATTATTCACGTTCGATATTCAGTCTGTGGGCTCCATTCGCCCAAAGTAGATTCCCAGTCTCATGAGTTCCGTTTGATCGCCACAAATCCCAAAGTACTCGATCTCGGGAAAGTAGGGCACATTCCGAATCGATTCCCAAAGAATTTCTTTATGGATTTTATTGTTGTTCAACTGTAAGCATTTAATGTTGGTGGGGATATTCAGGAAATTTACATGCCTTAAATCGTTATGTTGATACGAAAGCGATTGCAAACCACAAGGATACGCAATATTATCAATCAGGCCAATGCAATTTCTTTCCAACGATAAAGTAGTTAAATTGGGCAATATCAGTCTGAAGTCAAGACGGAGCTCAATTGATCTGTATTTGGTTATAGTTCCACCGGTATTCGCTTTTGGCGTCCAGCATGTATTGTCGAGAAACAATGTCTCTAATGATTCAGGCAACTTGCTGATGGTGTCGTCCGTTAGCAATCCAAGACCTATATCGTTAAGGTGTAAAGAAGTTAAATGCGAGGGAATTCCTATGCTATCCAATCCGTGGAGGAACTTGTTGCAGCTCAAATCAAGTTTCCGTATAGTGTGGGGTAAATGTACCGATGTATCCATATTGAATGTGGATAGAATGTTGTTGCTTACATTCAACTTTGTTAATTCGTCACCAAAATTAACTAATTCGATTTCTCCGATTTCATTTTTGGAAATGTCTAGCTCTTTCAACCCCTTCGGCAATTGAACACGGCTAAATGTAATCAATCCTGTACAACGCAACGATAGTTTGGTCAAGTTGGTTGTTAATATATTGTGCAAATCGCTGTGGTCAATCTCATTGTTGTCTAGCATTAATTCACTGAGACTATCCGGCAATTCACCAAGATCGTCCAAGTCATCAATTTTGTTTTCCGACAAGTCCAAAATGGACAAATTGGGAGTAGAAAGAAATAACATCTCTGGCAAAGTCTTTATAGAATTACCATTTAAATGTAATTCACAGAGAGCAGGTGGGAGAGTTATATCTTCCAAATGAGTCAATGAATTCTTAGAAAGACCCAATACACTCAAGTTCTGTGGAATCTGTGCTTGGTGTATTTGTGGAATCGAATTATAAGTGATCTTGAGACTTGTGAGAGATGAAGGAAGCACCAAATTGTAGTCCAAATCATGGATAGCATTGATTGAGGCATCCAAAATCTTCAATTTTGTAACGTCGCCATAGTTTGGGCCATCCAAGCTCGTGATGTTGTTGGCACTGAGAAGTAGTTTCTCAAGGTTGGGGGGGAGTGTTAGACCTTGAAGTGAGGTTATTTCATTTGCTGTCAAGTCCAAAACACGTAGTGTCTCTGAACTTCTATGAAGATAGTTTTTGATATGGTAATTCGTAATGTTATATCTCCATAGGTAGAGCTCCTCCAAGTTGTCCAACGAATTTGTGTGTAAAAGACGAATGTTTTGGACTGAATTTTTGGATGTGTAGCTGCTCTGTATCAACACTTTAGCCGTCTTATTTTCAAAAGATTCTATTCTCTGCATGATCTTGTTGCTTTTGGCTATTACTGCTGGACTTAATGTGATGTTATATGATAATTGATAGCAGACTCGAGGAATGGCATCCTTATAGTAAGTGTCTAACGAAAGAATCTCAATGAGTTTGGCAAAGTAGTCTACTTCGTTATAGAGCCATTGAGACGGCATTTCAGACACGTTACCTGCTTCATTTTTAAATCGAAAAAGAAATCCAATTTCACTGGGAAAAACCAGCGTATTATTCATTAGATTATAGTGAATCAAGTTACGGAGCACATTGTAGGCTCTTTGGAATCCAATTATGACAAAGGCTCTCTCGAAATCTGAGGGAGAGTAAAACACTCGGGAAGCGTCGTACCCGGTTTTCCTGAGTGGTGCCAGTCGTACAATGAGCCTACGAGTGAAGATAGAAGTGTAGGCGATGTTTTGGATGGTATGGTTGGCCCACGGACATAATTCGATGAACTTTTCATATACCAACTCAGGTGAGAGATAGGAGAAGATGCGCGAGATAATTTCCGGGGGAAGGTCCGATATTGATGGAGCGGTGTAGTCTATGATATCAAACTCCATCATGCTGTACCACAGAGTTCTAGGGAAAGGACACTATGAGGTGGTCTTAGGGTAGAAGAATATTAGTAATTGTCTGAGTAGGAATTTGTTAGAGATAGGAGCAAGTGCGAAAAATATTTAAAAGTATGGGGAAGAAAAATACGAAATGTTAGGCAGGAACTATGAGTTAGTAGATTATAGAAATTAGTGAAATAAATGAGAAGCAAAAGTAAATATGTAGACTAGAGTATATGTTATAGATTATATGGGTGTAAGATAAATACAAAATAGAAAAGGTATCGATTTCACTGTTCACTCCACTTTGTTGCTGCATTTTGCAGTATTGAAACTTTTTCAAAGTTTGCATTTTTGCAAATTTTGCTCAAAATTAGTCTGAAGTACGAAATGCAACGGTTTCAGGACATACGAGATACTATTTTGTCACTCCCATGCATCTAAAAAAACTTTTTATAGGTTGGATCTCTGATTCTGCTACAATTTAACTGAATAGTCGATGTATATTTCTTGTGTCTTAGCAGTTGCAACTGTGGATAATACGTGAGAAATGTGATGAGACAGAAACAGTGCCCTTCTTCAAGAACGTTATCAATTGCACAATAATTCCCAGAATACATCAATCAATGTCCAAGAAACAATTAGCCCATACTATATTTATGAACACTCTTATATCCTACCCTGTGGAGCGTATTTGTTAGTGGTAGAAGTTGCCTCACTATAGCTAATCCATTCCGATCGGTGTACTATGTGCACTCCAGTTTATTCGTTATTTCAAAACATAACGGTTCCATTGTGCATACCTCATTTCTAATGACAATTCTATTCACGCTGGTTGATCAGTTTCTTTCTATTTCATAAACATTTTCTTTACCAGAATACACCAGTCCCATCGAGAATATGACCGACTGCGCTGCGGGCGACGAACTTCGGCCCGCTTCCGTTTCGCTCTCTTCTTCCGTCAAAGATGAGGAAGTAGCTGACTCCATGATAGCTGGAGGAGTGCTCGAGTTGCACCCAGCTGCTGGAAACAGTCCTGCCCTGCGGCAAACTACAAACATAACGTGTACAATAACAAACATACCATCTAATTCAACGTCAGCGTCATCGAATGTGTCGCATGTAACATCATCTCACCAATCAAACAAGCAGAAACGTACAGCACTAGCCTGTATTCGTTGTCGTGCTAGACACATCCGATGTCCTGGAGGAGACCCCTGCAAGAAGTGTCAGATCGCAAAGACCAAGTGCGAGTACGTGGAGGCCGATAAGAAGATTGTAGTATCGATGAAGTACTTGTCGAAGTTACACGACGATATAGCCCGTTTGAAGAAGGATAATGCCGTTCTCAGAAACAACCTGAAGGAAGAAGAAACAAAGCGTATCCGAACAAACCCCGTGCTTCTGGCTCTGACGCTTCAACAGCAAAACAACTTTTCGAACAACATCAAGTATTCCATGCCAAGTATACTGCAATCAATGCAACAACCACAACAGGCTGCTGTAGCGACAAGTGTTACTGGTAATACTAATTTCTCTTCTACAGAGGTGATCCAGCCTTCGTTGGATAAACATGGAAGGCTCATCCAGTCGAGAACAGGAGAAAAGGTCTATGTAGGCTCGTCATCCATGACACTTTTTGGACTCGAAATCCAGAACATGGTACCCTCATTTGTGTCTTCTAGTTTGTTGCCTGACAACTCTACAGATACTTCACCCACTGCTTCTCCTAATAGTGTAGGAGGCTCGACACCTAAATCGAGCCATTCTGGAGAACCTGGTTCGTTCAAGCGTAATAAGCGAGAGACAGAGATCCTCGAGAAGGAGGGAAATGCTTATCGAATCACCCTTGCGAAGACAAACACCCGACCAGGACTCTCCATTAACTTTACATTGCCATCGTATTCGTACGCTATGCTCTTGGTAGACACATTCATCAACTATAATGATGGGTGTTTTTACTTCTTCAATGAGGGACTCGTCAAAAAGTTCCTTATGAATTTGTATTCGGGAAAGGCTACTGAGAACAAGAGAATACTCAAGAGAAACATCACTGAAGCTAAAGGTGGACCCGATGAAGACGAGAATGCCATAAAAAAAGATACTGACGATGATACAATTCTAGAAACCATCTGGTTCTGTAAGATTCTTCTTATATTTGCTATAGGAGAAATGTATCTAGGAACGGAATCAAACTCACACATTATAAAGCTGAAGGAAAAGTTGGAATCTAAAAAGTTGAGAAACAGAATAAAGGAAAGAAAAGAGAAAGACACTCTACCAGGGTCTGGATTCTTCTACGAGGCTTCTGAGTTGTTCACCGGTTTGTTTGCCTCAGGTGCAATAGATAATATTACTAAAGATGGTGGTATTGAAGTAATGCTTCTTTATGCCTTCTACTTACAAGTGGCTGATTGTACCATTGCTTCATATTTCTACTTTGGTTTGGCTCTCAGATCGACTTTGATCTTAGGTTGGCATGTGGATGCAGACAAAGAAAACTTGAATAGGTTTGAGCTCGAGCACAGAAGGAGAATATGGTGGACAGTGTATATGTACGAGAGAATGTTGTCTTCCAAAGCTGGTTTGCCTTTAAGTTTTGCAGACGACAGCGTTTCCACTGAATTGCCAGTTGATTTCAACATTGATCTCACTGATTTCAGAAAGGATGAAAATGATGTGAGAGGGTACTATATCTTCCCACCAGCAGATTACATAAACAACTGCGTTACGATCACACAGATCAATGCTATCATTTTATCTTCTTTGTACACCAAGCAGCCCACTGTCAATATCTTACCTGTGGTTTCAGACTTGGTGCATAAGTTGATGACATGGAAGAGTTTGTTGCCTGACTTCCTCAGGATTGATTTTTCAGAAGAGAACTTGCGCATCACGAGACTTATTGTCAACTTAATGACGGAATACTTCCAAGGTTTGAACTTGGCTGTTCGTCCATTGCTTTTCCATTTTGCTACCAAGAAACTAAAGGAACTCCAGGCCAAAAACACCGTCAACAAATATGTAGACTTGTCAAAATATTCAAAGAATGTATTGTTCTTATTGAATGCCTCGTTCCAAGCATCCATCAATACTATAAAATCAATTTGGGCCCTTCTTCCAGAAAACATGGTGGCCCTTTTTGGATGGATGGATAGAGAATATTTATTCACATCGGCCTCGACCTTAATCTTATTCAATGCTTCATTTGGGGTTCACGAAGCCACAAAAGAACATTTGGATCATGCTTTGATAATCTTCACCAAGATGAAGAAACTTGGGAACTATCCCGCTGCACTCAGAAGAGCGCAATTATTGAAGCTTATAAAAGTTCTTGACTTTAATGGAGTCATGAATGATCTTTTGTTGAAACACGACGACGACTTGAAGGAAATCAATATTTCCAATACAAATTTGTCGTCGGAGGAAATTCAAAATCACATTGTCGAAGTTAACCAAATTTCAAACTCCAAGATTAATAGCGATCACTTAAATGTTCTCGACACGGAACTAAGTGAAAGTATTGCTGTAACTACGGCTACGGCCGTTAAGCAGGCTCCTCCGACGGAGCCTTATCTAGAATTTCCAGACAGACAAGCAACAGCTCATCCACTTATTCATACCACTTCATACCCGGTAGGAACAGTGAGTGGCGATACTTTTTCATTCACCATTCCAACTCCAATAAATGGAAACAGTACTGGTGGTGATGTTTACACTAATTCAGACTTGGCGGGTATCGAAGGTTTGACGTATTTGGATGAAGAACAGAAGTTGTGGAATGAAATCACCAACGATGCCGGTTGGTTGAATGTTGCTGGAGGTAACCCACACCAACAACATGGTCTGAGTGGTGACTTCTTTCTAAGACACCACACTGTTGAATCAAATCTGGCCTCAGAAAGTTCTACTCCTCATAATTCTACCGGACACATTCCAGCACACTATGGAGCAGGAACTGATAGCCGTGGAGATACCTACGGCCATCCCAGTTTTGGCACGAACATGGCATCTGGAGGCTACAGCGATATCATCAACCTGGAGTTCCATGACATAATGGACCAATCGTGACACTGTCTGGCCTGCTGGTAGGCGTGCATTAATTGTAACAATATATATATGAGACATATAATACAATATGTGTTCAGAGATCGGGAACCTAATAGAAATTATTTACATGCCAAATCAGCAAACATGATTTTAGATTTAGAAAATTGAAACTTTAGAATAATACAGCAAAGAATGTAAGATATTAATACAATTGAAATCGTCAACCGGTTATGAAAATTTCGGTTCAGATCCATGAAGGCTTAAAAGAAATCCATCATGTCTAGAAAAAGTCCATCATGTTATTGTTGCCGCTTCCAGCTGCCAAGTTGGAGTTAATATTTCCGGAGCCTGCTAACGAGCCGTTATTCATCTGTTGCAAAATCTGTTGGGGAGATATGGCCAGAGGCTGTCCTTGTTGCTGAGGGATGTTTCCTACAAACTTCTGGTTCTGTCCACTGAATCCGTTGTTGTTGTATTGCTGCTGCTGTAAGAACTCTGGTTGTCCAGATGTAGATTGTGGGTTTATGGTGTTGACGTTGCCAAGCATGGGTGAATTACCAGCCATGATAGAATTCTGCTGCTGCTGCTGCTGGAGATTGCTGATTTGTTGCTGAGATAACTGCTGCTGTGGCATTTGTTGAGCCCGCTGAGGTACCTGCTGTTGTGTAAAAGAGGATGGCCGATTTTGCTGTGGTTGTTGGCTCTGGTTGGGTTGGTTCTGAAACTGCAGTTTTCTCATCTGTTGAAGCTTCATTTTCAAGTACTGTAAAGCTTCTGGATATAATTCCTGAAGTTTTGTATATAGTTGAATAAGCTCTGGAGTGTCTTGTGGAGCTGAGAGAATGATGGGAAAACTGGCCCTGTTCTGCAGTTGTGAAACCTGGGAGGGGTCCGCATGGTATTTTTCATGGATGTAGTTCAACACAGTCAAGTTACAGTGGAGCCGACGAGTACAGTTCTGGTACAGGTCAATGGCACTTTGACGCGTCTGTTGAGGCATTTGCTGAAGAGTCTGCTGGTTGCACAAGATGTTGTGGTAGATGTTGATGGCTTTCTTCATCAACTGAGTGTTGATAAGTAAAAGACACGTTACACGCTCTCTATCAAGCGCAAGTGATCCTACGCCGTCGTTGTCGGGCAAATTTCTCATCTGGGATGTGTTTACTGCTCTAATAGAAGCTCGAAATTTGAACTGCGCTGAATAGCTTGCAATCTGGAGAAAAACTGAAATTGTGGTCCTGTCAATTTAACAAAAAAAAACAGTGAATGCGTTCTTGTAAATTCAATTCAACTGCGATATACCTGCATATATATCACGTGAATATGTACAAAAATACTAGCGAGAAGTATGGTGGAGGTAAATATAAATATAAATTAAGGTATATTCCAATGACTATTTTCATATTGAGAATGTCAACATGCTTTCAATACTTGTTACAGACAATACGATCCAGTATTGTTAGTTGCCTATGTACATGAATAGAGCGATTTGATTCTGACTATTTACATGAAGTTGAACTCCTTTGAGATGGCATCCAAACACGACTTGTTGGCTCTCCTCATGCCCATGTAGGTCATGTCAAATGTTCCTCTACCTTGAGTAATAGAGCGAAGCCTTGACAAGTAACCTATCATTTCTCTCAATGGAGTCTCGGCAATGATGATCTTTTTGTTTTTGTAGGCGATAGCATCCTTTCCTGCCTTCAAGGTATAGTCTGGAGGAAGGTATGTCTTCTCGGCTTCATGCTTAGCCCAGGCCAAGACGTCGACGTCCTGTGTGGATTCGTCTTCAATAGATTTGATTACAGCCTGGCACCTTTGTGTGAGATCATGAGACACTTCACCCATGATGTCTGAATCAACGTAGAGTCTAGTTTCCATAATGGGTTCTAGAATACCAAACCAATCCTTGTTCTTGGCTATATAATTACTCACAGCACTTCTGGTAACATCTAATAAAACAGACGAAGCTATAGAGCTGTCTATCACAGGGAAATCCCAGCTCTTAACTCGTATTGCGGTAGAGTGTAATGATAAACCGAAATTAGGTCCACCGATCTGCAATGCAGTCAAACACCCTTGAATTATGATTTCTTGAAGATCCTCCACAGAATAAGTCGACTTCCAGCGTCTTTCTTCAAGGGCCTTAAGGATATTCTGCAGAGTAGCCAGAGGTTCAATGATGATGATATTGTTATCTTCGGCAATGATCATAGCTCCACGTTCTTCAAAGAAAATGGATTCCTCAGCGGCACCTTCAAAACTATCAATTTCTATTTCAACAGACACCGAATTGGTATCGTTGGTTTGTATGTAAGACCCTGGATTTAACAATGTTTCCTTATAGGAGACGGCGACGTCTCTGAGGGTAACCTTTGCCTTCATGTCCCTTACAAGTCTCTCTCTGACGATATCAAGATGTAATTCACCCATACCACTAATGATGGTTTGTCCCATTTCTTCGTCCACTGACACTTTCAAAGATGGGTCTTCTCTAGTAAGTATCCGAACACATTCTTTCATGTAGGCTTCATCACCAGCTGTTCGTGGTTCTATAGCAGAGTTGAATAATGGTGGAGGGATTTCAATCGGTAAAAGCTTCAAGTTAGATTCTACTTCGCTGAATCCCTTTTTGAGGTGGCTATGTGACACGAGAGTATCACCAGTTTGTATGTCATCTTCATGGCCGGTAATGACACCAATGTTGCCCGATGAGATATGTTTCACTTCCTCGGGCTCATCACCGTGCATCATGAATAGCTTTTTTATGTGTAACTTCTTTCCAGTTGTTGTATTAGTAATGATAGTATTGGATACCAACTTCCCACTGTAGACCCTAACGAAGGTCATGACCCCTCTAGTGGCATGTGTCATAACTTTGAATGCCAAAGCTAAAGTAAGGTTGGGATTCTCATTAACCACCAAACCGGTCCCGTTGTTCATGTTAGTTTTCACTTCCATATCCTTTTTCACGGACTGCTTTCCTTTAACATGTTTAATCTTCACATTCATCGTAGCTGAAGAAGTGATTTCTGGAATCTGAATTTGCAAAGGGGACGGAAGATACTTCACCACACCGTCCATTAATGGCTGAACACCAATGTTTCTGAAAGAAGATCCACAATAGACAGGAGTCAAATAATTATCGATTGTAGCCTTTCTAATGGCTTCATTGAGGACGTTTATGGGGATCTTCATGTAGTCTTCATCACACTCCAAAAAGGAGTCGACGATAGCCTCATCAAATTCCCCCAACGTTTCAACCATAGATTCTCTGCTTTTTACAACGGTATCGTACACTTCAGGGTAAGCATCCTGCTCAGCTTCTATATCAATGACAGTTATATTCTTTCCATGAGGGTCAATTTCAGGATTCCATTTAAGTAACTTCATATGGAGGATATCCGCTACACCACAGAAAACAGGGTCGTTATTCTTGGAATTCTCAAAATAAGGAACATTACACAAGACTACTCTTGTTTGTAGTTTTTCGATAATTTCCATGACAGTTCTGCTGAAACCAGCCCCAGGTCTATCCATCTTATTGACATAGGCAATCTTCGGAATGTTCAACGAAGCTGCTTGTTTCCAGACCTTTTCGGTCTGTGCCTCTACGCCAGCTACACCGTCCAAGATAGTCACTGCGCCATCTAATACTCGCAATGATCTTGTAACTTCAAATGTGAAATCAGCATGTCCTGGTGTATCTATAATGTTAATCTTGTGATTATTCCATGGTATTGAGATCGCTGCCAGCTGAATGGTGATTCCTCGTTGTCTTTCTGAAGGTAAGTAGTCGGTGACAGTATCACCTTCGTCTACATTTCCTATTCTCTTAGTCTTTCCACTATAATAGAGCATTCTTTCTGTAGTGGTAGTTTTACCGGCATCGATGTGGGCTATTATTCCAATATTCCTGGTTTTATCTATGGGAACTTCATTGAGTTTAGATTCGAGCCGCACTGCCGTGGAATGTACTGCCCTCCATGCTCTCCATGAACACACTACCGGAGAGCGTAGCGATGTCGCTGTTATCATAATGAGATATGCTTTGCGCTTTGCTTCAATAGAACATCTTAAAATATCTTCATATCGTTAACTATGAACAAGTCTTTTTTCAATCAGAACCATCTCGCACTTCGATCGAAGATTTCAAAAATATGCCATTTGATGCCAAAAAGTGCGCCAACTGTTCGAAACTCTAATTGGAGGCAATAAGGCTCAAGCAAGATGACGTACTTAATTGTGTTGGCAGAATAGAAAATTCTTTTTACAGTTATTCGAATTGAAGAATTTATTGCCCATCCATAATAAGCCGTATATTGCCATTAAGTCTAACCTAATTCATATAACTTATGGGCATACAATGAACTTACTAACCCATTTAAACATCTATAAACTATAGATAAAGGCCATCATCACCCAACGTAGCATGGGTCAACCAAGATGAAACCCCGAAGGATGAAAATCTCTAAAGAAAGCGCATTGACTGAAACCTAATTAAAGGTATAAAAGCCTAAGGATAGGCAAAGTAGAAATTGAAAATCTTGAAAGTGAAAAGAAATGAAAATTTAAATAATTTAATAATGTCTAGCCTGAAATGCCGATACCAATGAACTGATAAAGGATATATAATAACATACTTTATCATCATTCGTTCGTCGAAGGCGCAACGAATGCACCCGTATGGAGGTACTGGTTAAAAGATGGATAGGCTGACTCTAGATTATAGGAATTTCCCATGTAATTGTGGAGAAGAAAATTCTCTTCCTGGGTCCAATCAAGGCCCTGATAATACACTCACTTAACAATCTTGAAAAGTGTGCTGAAAATAGATGGTGCTTGTAATTGATTGTAGGAAATGTTTGCATTCTATTTGTACCTCTGGGCAGTCCCTATGGCCTGGATGAACTCTCCGCATTTCCTCAACTCCTTTGTGATGTTGTAGTCGAATCTTTTAGATACCTCCGAAAACTTTTGGTAGTCCTCTGTGGACAAGTTAAATTTCCCGGAAATACTGTCGCAGATGGAAAGTCCAGTCTTCTGTTGGTGTTTTCTGGAACATTATTGGAAAGTTGTTAAACTACGTCGTCCATCAGCTTTCCCACGCTGTAATTTCCGGTAGATTTCTTACCATGTACTAAAGCCTGTACTTCTAAGATGATCAGGAAACGCTTTGACCGAACGGATCATAAGGTGAATAGAGAGAGATCAAATATAGCTCTACCAATAAAACCCATTGATCGGGACTCTAATGTATTTTTGTTCCGTAACATTAAAATCCAACGCTGGAAATACATGAATTTTCCGGATCTCCCCAATAACAGAGTCGCGACTTGGAAGCACTAATTAAAGAATTTGATATTTGTTCAAACGAGACAAGTTCCTGCTCTAACACTTGATGATCCCTTCTTCTGTTGACGAAGATGGTTAAGTCATCGGTAAATGCAGGTATTTTGTACGAATTGGTGGCAAGCTATCGAAATGTACTGGGATTCCTTCTAACTTGTCCTTGAGAGGGGTAAAGAGAGGTTCGAGGAACAAATTGAATAAAATAGGCAGTACGGAATACCCTTGCCTGGTTCCCTGCCTCAAAAGAAAGGTTCCGATTGGGTATTGTTAGTAGGAATGGCTGCAAATTGCTGTGTCGTTACCAGCATTAGGATCCGTTTGAATCGCGTACTTAAACCAATTCGATCGAGCACCGCTTCTAGATAGTCGTGCGAAATTCGATCTAAGGCTTTGGTAATATCCAGAAGGATTATATTTGCTTCCTTCAGAATAGAGTTGGAGATACAGTTCTTTCATTTTATATTCGGAATAGTGACCGGAATTGGTTCATACTACCGGTTCTAAATTATTAATACGATGGGTCGAAATTGGATCAAACCATCCGGTCAAAATTGTTAATACTAAGGGCCGGAATTGATTCATACTAAACCCCAAAATACATTCAAACCAACCATTGGAAATTATTAATACTACCTTGGAAAAGATTCATACCACGGATAAGACAGTACTTTGAATATAAAATAACTGACAACCTGATCATGCAATTGAAGGCCACCTGTAAATTTTCCCCGTAAGTTCGAATAACCCTTCAGAATTCAAAGCAAAAATAGACCCCTCGTCTATCCATCTTTCATGAACTCGATTTATGTACTTTTTTCATATTTTATGTTTTCTCCAATTGATTAGAAAAGCTCCTCTTCCAAACACAGTTGGAAGTGTCTTGAAGCATGTCTACATAATCCCTCATAACTCTCCCATGTAATTGCTTGAGTAGCTTCCTTGACTCTTGGTGTCAATTGGTCTTTACTTCTTAAACATGATCTCTCAACTTTACCTTTGCACACTGCCCAAAACTCTTCGATTGCATTTAAACTATGAGAATATGGTGGCAAGAGCATAAGTTCAAACCCACTCAGAGCAACTAACAATTGAATATCACGACGCTTGTGTATGGCTGCATTATCAAGAATCAAGTATTTCTAGTCTCCTAATTCGGAGTTGTTTTTAACTTGCGCATACAACAGACTTGATGAAGTAATAGAAGTGGTTAGCGGTAGTGCCTTTGCTGACTGCGTCAGATGCATTCTTACCACTGTCAAGTTTTCTCTTTTTATTGGAAGCCGCAGGTGTTCTAGTCTTTAACTCAATACAACCTTGAGGAGATATGGCACCAATAAATGAAATGTTGAGACCCCGAGTCACAGGGAAAGTAAGAGTTCCCTTTTCATTGACTGCCGACCACCCGTATTCACGCCTCATGTTGATATTAAAACCAGCTTCATCTACAAAAATACAGTTCAGGTTAAAATCAACCTTATCTTTATATTCATTGGCCCATTCAAGTTTTTCTTGTCTGAGCTCATCCAGTCTTCTTCTTAATGCTCACTTCGATATTCTTGTAAGACTAAGCTTGAAGACTTTGGTTACGAAATTCTATACCGTAAAAGCTTTAGCTCTTACATTATCGAGGGCCACTTAGAGACCCTTCAATATATCATCGAGATTTACAGTTGCGTTTTCTCTAACCACGTTTTGTACAAATTCTTTGTGTTCATCAGTAAGAAGTGGTTTACGTCTTGGTTGAGAAGTTTTACCATTCAACATATCAACAACATTCTTGTTCCACATCTTTTTCCAAGTGTAAGCAGTTTGCAATGGAATGCACACGATCTTGGCTGCCCTGTATGCTGAAACACCTTCTTCGTAGACCATTTCCCAAAGTCTTTCTTTGGTAGCGTTATCGTAATATCTGTACGGTCCTCTGTGTTTTCTTGCTACGGTTTCTTCTCCGCCAATATCTATATCGAAATCAAATCCAGTATCACCTTCTTCATCTATCTCAATTTCTTTGTTTGATGTCGTTACATTCTTGTTCTCGCTGTAGCTGAAACAAGCTTCCACAGGTGCCATCTCTGACTCAAGAGTCATATCATTTGGACCAGAATAGAATCTATTACCAAGACCGTTGATGAATCCATCAGGAAGTTCCCTAGAATTGAAATCCATATTTACTTACAGTAAGATTATCTATCTTTTATATTCTATTATATTTAGTTATCACATTGTGACTATTCTCTTTACCAAAAAAGTTGTAGTCTATGATAAAAAAAGTGATTGAAAATGGCCGCAAAAAATTGGAGTTCGGTCTATTGAATTTGTACAGCAATGCTAACTAACCATATTGTATCAATACCAAATAGAGTTACATTAATACAGCTGCTGTTTATGTTTCCGTGGTATGAATCTTTTTCCATGGTGGTATTAACAATTTCCAATGGTTGGTTTTAATGTTTTTTTGGGGTCTAGTATGAATCAATTCCGACCCTTGTATTAACAATTTTGACCGGATGGTTTGAACCAATTTCGACCCCTCGTATGAATAATTTAGAACCGGTAGTATGAACCAATTCCGGTCACAGGTTTGAATAAAAAATGAAATCACTGTACATCGGAGTTGCCTGTACATCTGTGCGGTTTAACTTTCATCTGTGCGTTCCAGAATAATATTCGCTTATATGAAATCTTAATTCTTGCATTCTCAGTTTCTTGCACTCTTGGTTTCTTGTTAAATAACTAAACTTTATTACATTGGATTACACCATATTTTCAATCTTAACAACCTGACTCTATTCATAATTTGATAATCATTAATTTACAACATACTTCTCCCTATGAGAATGACCTGCTTTCGATCCATAATATGATTTACATAAAGCGCATAAGCTTACCACATTAGCACAATGAGCATTGTAATTACAAAAAAGTTCCACATCCACCTCTCTTGGTGAGTTTATTGGAAGATTGATCACTAAATGTCTCAAAAACTGTACTTGACCGGTCGATAGTGGCAACGTGTGAGAGTGATGCAGTAGTGTCTGTGTCTGTACTACCTTGATCCGATTTATCAATACCTTCAACTTCCTGGTTAATTTATTCTACCTTACTATCAAGCCAATCATATGCATTAACAATTGTATTTAGTGACGTTGAGTTAATTACTTGGTCATGTTCGTCAAGTAAGCTGTAAGTTAAACTAAATTCATCCTGACCAGGCCCATATTCAAAATAGGTGTTACCATTCTCATTGGGTGAAATTGTAGCAAGATTGTTAAACTCGAGGGTGTAAGTATACTAGTAATGTCACTCATATTAAAGGAATAAAATCTTAAACAAGTTGAATGATAAGTATGCCTATTCATTTTACAATTTAGGCGGATTCTTGTTCTCTATTTATCTCCAAGACTCAGGAGAGACGTGCCACACACTCCTGTTTTTAATCGAGTGATCGGCTCAATTCTAAATCACAAGCCATGTTCGAAGAGTTCCATTCATTGGCCGCCAAACGAGTCGTGCGTCAACCTCACAGAGCCACACCATATGGATGACAGATGTTGCATTAAAATACAGACTACACAGTTTGAGCTCACTAGAAGATACTCCAAACAGCACAGAAGAGAGAACTACACTTTGACAATCTTAAAATAGCTACTTTCTCTCGAATTTTCAATGCAAGATAAGTAGAATTACATTGATTCTAAAAACAAAACCGAAAATGGACGTCGAATAACCCACCAAAAAATTCAAACCAGCTAGTGGGAATTGTTACTAAAATATTGTATTTAAATAGCAATGCAAATGAACCACATCTGAGTACATGTATGGAGTTACAATTGAACATCTGAAGCCTGGTCCAGGATATATTATTTTGCAATTTAGTATGAACCAATTCCGGCAAGTAGTATGAATAATTTCTACCCAATGGTTTCAATCAATTCAAGTCGCTAGTTTTAATAAAAATTGAAAGCATTGTATCATGACAGCATCTGCTCTTGCAGCCAACTCAGGTTCGCGTCCTTCCCCGATCACGTGAATCGAAGAAATCTCGAAACTGAAGTTTAATGATGTTTATTTTGGTCCTTTCTGGCCCTTCGTTCAAGGTGTTCAAGACGTTTGAGGTTTCTTGAGTGGTTTCTAAAGAGTCGGTAGCAGTAGCTGCCCCAACTGTCACAAAAGATGGCTCCAATTCGCCGATTTCTACAGCATCTGAGGGCCCACCATCAAGGTTCATCAGATTATCGCGTTCGACGTCGATTTGTCGTGTTCGGCCAATATCTGGCGTCTTGGGTTCGTTTAAACCATTATTCGAAGCGTTAAAGTGAGAAGAGTCCTCCACTTGATTGATGGCGTCTATATCATAGGAATTTTTAACCTATATACATAGTGATTACGTTTTACACTAATGCACACTGGATGTTTGATGAAATCCAAAGCAACGTCTTCTTCTTGTCAATAATAACTAATGCCAAAGTGATATATTGTTACCAGTCAGACCTAGAAAACATATTACAATTTTGCTCTTTCACGTGCCTGGATTGTTTTACCTTATGTAATACAAAAAGTATTTGTAGAACATCAAATCGGGCATGTGGTCTAGTGGTATGATTCTCGCTTAGGGTTTGACTTGTCAAAACTAATATGCGGGAGGTCCCGGGTTCAATTCCCGGCCTGCCCCAACTTCGTTTACATTTTTTTGCACCTATTACTATGATGCGACAGTGGATAATAGCGAGAAAAATCGCCAAATTTTTAGAAAATGGCAATCTTCATAGCTCCTGTTGTTCAAGTGTGGTTCTACAGTATTTGACTCACATGATTGGGGTTCCGTTGGTCCTCAAAAATTGTTGAAGTATTTTTTAGCTTCATTAGCAAGACGTCTACAACTCAGTAGGATGTAGCGGAGCTTTGATACTCGACCTTGTCGGCTACAACGCTTCTTTTGGGTATCGTAAATAGTGCCAAACAGTGTGACGATATACAACGGTTAGCATATACGAAATCCGGTACTTCCTAAGCGTATTGAACAAATATAGCCAATGAAAGTTCGATCATTGTACGAGTCCTTACGACTGTCGGATAGTGGTGTACATAGAGCCCACATGTTTGATCAAACCGGTGAGCCGGTCACACATCCGAATTCTGTATCTTTTTTATGTATAAATTTCACTTTCGCTTTAGCTCAAAGTGGCGTCGGAAAAAACCAAAACTTGGAATTGGTTCCATAGGCTAGTCTTCTTTGTAAACCGAGTAGACGGATATGGTTTAGATTTGAAGATCGTCAGCTTGGTATTGAATGTCCGAAAGGAATAACTGTAACGAACGAACCCCACTAAGAGAACTGGCAGTGTATGAACCAAAAGAAGAACAGCGCAAATTACAATATTTTCTGGAACTCGTTCCGATATGGGGGGCAGATCCGAGAAAAAGGAATGTCAAAATCTTTTAAAAAATATAAAAAAAGTTAATTGCGCTTAAACGGTCTCCAATTTTTTTTGATGAAACAATAATATCTTACAATATCGTCTTATATAGTCTTATACTGAACATATATTACTACTATTTGAGCCTCCACTCACAGTTCTATAGACGTGACCATAGAGGATACAATTCTGGTGCTGTCATTACTCGGTGGTAAAAATAGATGCGGCAGGATAGTTCTTCATCGCACACCGAGACTTCGGATATGTCAATCGGAAATCCGAGAGAAGTATTCGACAAGATTCCCAACAAGATACACACAGCACTTTCTACTAATGGCGACAGTCAACTAGTAGAAGAAGTTAGTGATGCGCCAGGCGGGGATTTGACTAAAATTACAACTACAGACATAGAGAAACAGTCTCTGCCGCAGCCACAAGATCAGGACTTGAATATCGATGGAGGGTATGCATGGGTTATATGTTTTGCATGTTTTCTCCTAAATTTCAGTACATGGGGAATGAACTCGGGGTTTGCCATCTACTTTGCCAACTACTTGAATAGCGACACATTTGCAGGCGCTACAAAAATGGACTACGCCTACATCGGCGGTATAGCCTTTGGAGTGGGGTTGTTCTGTAGTCCGGCCATTAACTTCATCCAGGGCAAGATAGGCACCAGACCAACTATAATAGTAGGCAACTGTCTTCAGTTTACAGGACTCATGTTGGCAAGTTGGTCGAGAAAGCTATGGCAACTTTACTTGACACAGGGTCTTATCCAGAGTTTTGGTCTTGCCTTCATCAGCATACCTGCCACAACTGTTCTTCCTCAGTATTTCAAGAAAAAGAGAATTTTGTCTGGGGGATTGTCTTCGGCAGGTTCTGGTGTTGGTGGTATTTGTTTCAACTTAGGAATGCAACGCGTTGTTGAGAACAAAGGTGTCTTCTGGGCACTTCGTGTTCAGAGTATAATAGGATTTGGCCTCACTTGGATAGCCATTTCGTTGATTAGAAGCAGATCGAAAGCTCACAAGATTCAGTTCACCACCTTTGACCTTTCTGTTGTCAGTAGTGCTGCGTTCTGGATCCTTTCCTTCTTTGTCATAACTTGCATGTTTGGCTATGTAATCGTCTTGTACACGTTGGCTCAGTTCACTACTTCCATGGGATACACCGAATACCAAGGTTCGATCGTATCTGCCATGGTGCAATTGGGATCCTGCTGTGGAAGACCAATTATAGGTTTATTGGCAGACGAATTCGGAGGTGCCACTGTTTCGGTAATTGCATATACTGTTGTTGGAACCTTCTGTTTGGCTATGTGGGTCCCTGCTAGAAACTATGCTACAATCATCGCCTTTGCTATTATACAGGGTGCCCTTATGGGTTCGATCTACGGTATGATTGCTGGGGTTGTGGCTCGTACCTTTGGCTTGCGAAAGATGAACGTTGCCTTCTCCATGATCTGGACTATCATGGGTGTAGCCGGACTCTTTTCTCCTGTCATTGGTATCAAGCTTACCAAAGGAAATGGAGCTATTCATGATCCTGGTCAGTATGTCAATTGCTCCGTCTTTGCAGGAGTTTCCTTCTTGGCCTGTGCTGCTTCATTGTTACTATTGAGAGGCTATATCAAAGCTAGAGATCATCTACAAGTAGGTCAGCATACCGATTCCGATCACGGAGACTACACTGGTATTAATGTCCCATTCAAGCTGGTGATTACCAGTTGTTTTAAAACCAGTCATGAAAAAACATAATAAACTAACCTGATAATACCCAAGGTTATCAACATTACTATATTCAAAACCATGACTATTCACTTATATTCATTAAGAATGCAAGTCGTTGTAGCTTCTTGATATTTTTTACTCTAAGGGTCAATGTACCCTAACACATGCGATTATGAAAATATGCTTTATATATACCTTCTATAGAATAGAGATAACTAATGTAAAATCGATTATAGCGGAGAGTAGTTAACATTTATAGTCCAGAAAGCATGGATTACATAGTTAAGCACAGTTTAGCGAAGAGGCTCCTGCAGGGCTAGCATCAAAATTTGAAATGAATACAAACGGTGCTTCTCTGATTTTCCAGATTATTCTGATCATCGGAAAACATACACTATCGGCAATGCCTGAGGACGAGACGTCACATAGTGATATATACTTTCTAGAGTCTCTAGCCGGGTTTGATAAATCCGCAAAAACAGCAACGATAGAAGCGCAATCTATAGAGAGCACAGATGTCAAACCAGAGCCAATCTCATCTCAGTTTGAGACAGTCTCGGGAGACAGCAATCACGACGAGGATTTCCAATCACAGCACGACTCTCCACCTTTGAAGAAAGCCAAACTCAAAGTACAACCTTCTGTAGATGTGTTTCCTCTTTCAAATAGTGACAGTTCAGTGCCGATAACCTCTGCTAGTTCCCATGAAATACGACTATTCCCGGAATTGGAAACAACTGTCAAAACAGAATCTACAATTCAGAAAAATAACAGATCGTATTCTCCAGAAAAAGATGGACACAATCTGGATATTAACTTCGGTGTTTTGGATGTTACATCCCTAGACTCTAACTCACATATTAACAGCAGTTCAATTGTACATACAACTTCCCTCACGGCTGAGCAGATTAATAAAGCAGCAGACTCAGCATTTGAAAATAACTTGAAAAAAAGCTCCATTGAACCTTTTAGCCATGGTGTACAGCCCATTGGATATGAAATGAACACGAATGAAATTAAATCAAATACAAACACAGAAGTGCACCCACCACCATCTCTAACATCAACAATATCTTCGGTGCCAATTGTGATACCTTCAGAGCCAGTAGTGTCACCTACGGGTCCAGCGATAGCATCTACTATATCATCTTCAATTCCAACAGTAAAACATTCGGCTCCTGTAAAAATACCTCCAATAGTTCACAATGTCGAGCCAATACCTGCTCCCGTTTCAACATCATCTGAAATTATTACTCCAATAAAGACTTTACCTCCATTGCAACCTAGAAAGCATCGTCTAGTACTATTGTACGATAAACCTCGATACTATCATATCATTATGCAATTGAAAGAGCTCAGAGAACAGCCTGACGACATTGTAACTGTGCTCGAACTTTCTGAAATAGACTCATTATTAACTGATAAAGTTCTCTCCAATGTCAGATTTGACCATTTGAACATTTGCATAGAGTACAACGATGAATTTGACAATAATTTGAAACGATTTTCGGAGTTCATCGAACAGAATCCAGCGAAGATTTCCAGTATGGGAGACATTGGTTATCATATCCACTTTGCACCTGGAAAGAAATGGAGAGACTACAAAGAATATGAGATCAAGGAGTACAATAGATTCTTGGATGTCTTGAACAAGGTGGCAGGCGATAAAGTAGTTCATTGCTCGGTCATTAACAAGTATGATATGGACACTGTCTACATCACTGAACGTAATGAACTCGCAAAACTTGGACAGGAAATTCAAGGAGATATCGAGTATTGGAAACATTTGAAAGTGTTGGATTATGGAGAAAGCAGTATAAGGTTCTTACCAGGTGTGAAATTACCAGATAGTTTACAGGTATTGAATATTGGGGGAGGATATGCCTTGGAGACATTGACTGGTTTCAAGATGCCTCCTAAATTAAAAACATTATTGGCTGGCCAGGGTGCAGTTCATTCCATTGATAATATTATATTCCCTTCCACTTTGGAAAGCTTGGGCTTGGAAGACAACAAAATTTACTTATTAAATTATGTTGAATTCCCTGCTACTTTGAAACACCTTGATATTTCCCAAAATAGAATCGAGTCGTTGGGAGGTGTCAATTTTCCAGAAAATTTACTTTCATTAAATTTGGGGTTTAACCCAATCGACTCTATCAAAGGTGTCAAGTTCCCAGAATCTTTGAGGTACTTGGAAGTATCTAACATTCCAAATGAATCTATGACTGGAGTGAAGTTCCCGGACAATTTGGAGGTGTTGAATCTTCAATCGTCGATGACAACTACAAGAGGTTTGAAATTGCCTTCAAATGTGAAGACCTTGATTTTGACTGGTAATGGAGTTAACAGTATCAACCCTTTGAAATTGCCTAACTCGGTGGAGATACTCTATTTGAACGACAACAATATCAAGACTCTTAACAAGGTCCAGTTTCCAACAGCATTAAAGGAGTTGTATTTGGGAGACAACATGATAACAACTTTGAAGAATGTGGCTCTACCTCCCACCTTGGAAATTTTAGACCTTCAAAATGATCCTGATGCCGAAGAACACGAAAAGTACATTACAACCCTTAAGGATGTGGTATTCCCTCTGAATTTGAAAGTGCTCAAGTTGGGATACCACTCCATAAAAATCATAGAATCCATAGACTTCCCTTATAGTTTGACGTCATTGTATTTATCGTACAATGACCTCAAGCTTATTCGCGGAGTGCGGTTTGGCAATTATCTCAAGTTATTGGATTTAAGCGGGAATGTAGAACTCACCAATATCGATAATTTAATTCTTCCTGAATCATTGGCAGAGTTACGGGTTCCTGTTGAGTTGATACCTAACTTGCCTGCCTATATCATTGACAGAGTGAACAAGAAGCAATTGCTTATCAAGAAAGGCTTTTCGCCTTAGTTGCCAAACTTAGTAGCATTTCAGTTCACAAACTGTAGCATTACGTTGTAGTATATACCTTTTACTTTTTAGTAAATAGTTACTCATGAGGATATAAAATCTATAACTATTTATAAGAGAATCTTCGTGTTCGTAGACTCGAGACCATACACCTTGAAACTAACTATTGAGCTGAAATGGTTTTGAATATAAAGCATTACGTTTATTCTTCTTCCTCTTCCTCAGAAGATTCATCCTTGTCTTCAGCTTCCTTTCTTTCCAATAATGCCTGCAATTCAGCATCTTCGGTAGCAGTGACAGCCTTTGGAGCCATGGTGACCTTACAGACACCACCTTTTTGGGTGATGGTATTGGATATTTGTTCGATAGCAGATTCCAATAAGGTGATACCCTGGTTTTTGTCTAATGCTTGAACAGAAATAACATATAATGGGGCTGCAACCAACTTGGCCTTGACTTGCATTTGTTCGGTAGAAACGTTTTCGGCAGCTACCAAAGCCGCCTTTATGGCATCGATACCTTCGTAAGAGAAACAAGATACTTCCACATCGGCTCTAATCTTGATGGCTTGAGGGGTCAATCTTCTGGAAATATACAATTTCAATTCTTCCAACACGTCAGCAGATGGAGCATCAACTTCGTCAAAGATGGCAGGATCAGTAATGGATAACTTGAAGGCATCATACGCATGGCCGAACTTTCTACTCAAAGGCCAGCCGATAGTTTGATATAAAGTCTCCAAAGGTACCGTGAACTTTTCGGCACAGTGTCTCAAAATGGAGTGTACGGCCTTGGATTTGTTGTATCTTTCGTCACATTTCACAATATCTTCTGCTGACACTCTTCTCTTGGACAAATCAATGTAACCTTTTTCTTTGTCGACTCTCAATACAACGGCAACTTCGTTCTTACCCACACGGATAAGTTTCTGGATGGAACGGATACGTCTTCTAGACAACTCCGACAACAACACCATTCCTTCGATGTTATCGTACTCCAATAATTTGACGTACGCTCCCATTTCGGCGATTTCCTGGACGTTGACCATTACAACTTCATCCACTTCGGGGTACTTGTTTTCGTAGAATCTACAATGCGACGAACTCATGATGTTGGGCTTGTGTATATGCGTGTGCGTTCGGCCGCTGGTGAATAAATGTCTACAAAATTGTAATGTTGTAATCTATGACTATTCACTTTTTCAGGTCTTCAGTGAAAAATCAAATTTTTTTGCTGGGTTACGTAAGCGAGTGGAGAAGGATTATATCATTTTCATAGTTAACTTTTTAGCGACTTTTTTTCTCTATCTGATTCAGAAATATTTTCCGATTTTGTCTGTGGCTGCGACTCCCTGGAGACAAAATATTGCGATTGCAAACTAGCGCCTAAAGTAGTTACATTATTTGAGATCTATAAGAGAGGTATAATTTCTGTTTGAAAAGTCATTCATCACTTATAACAATAATAGACAACTAAAGCTCTATCCAGTAATTTCATCTTCTTATCTTCGAAATGGCCACTTCTGTACGTTTGTCGAACCAGAGCCACGATCTTGCCGACAGCGTGCATCCATCATTCAAGGCAAACTACACCACTTTCTATGAAAATGGGTGTTATTTTTCCATTGATTCCAGATACGAGTTGGAGAAGGTGTTGGGTAAGGGATCATATGGAACGGTTTGCTCTGCAATTGATACAAGAAAATCACATCCCGATGCCGAATACTCTAGGATTGCAATCAAGAAGGTTTCCAACATCTTTAACAAAGATATCCTTCTCAAACGAGCAGTTCGTGAATTGAAATTTATGAGGCACTTCAAAGGACACAGAAACGTAAGTAACCATATCATATGTACACATTGGGCTATCTACTAACATTTGAAGATCGTCAATTTGATAGACTTGGATATTGTCTTCACCAAGCCATATGATGGTCTCTATTGCTATCAAGAACTAGCAGACCTCGATTTGGCCCGGGTTCTCTATTCCAACATTCAATTCTCTGAGTTCCATATCCAAAGCTTCACGTACCAGATTTTAACCGGGTTGAAGTATATCCACTCAGCAGATGTTATTCATAGGGATTTGAAGCCAGGAAACATATTGGTGACTACACAAGGAACTCTCAAAATCTGCGATTTTGGACTAGCTCGAGGAGTAAATCCACGCTACTTTAAACACCGTTCTTCTCAAATCACAAACTATGTAGCTACTCGGTGGTACAGAGCTCCAGAACTAATGCTTTCTGAGAAAAGGTATACCAAGGCAGTTGATCTCTGGGCAGTTGGATGTATTCTTGCTGAACTCTACGGGAGAAAACCACTTTTTCCTGGAAAGAATCAGATGGACCAGATACACTGTATAGTACGAATCCTTGGTACTCCCCTTCCGGCTGTTATCAACAGAAACAACTGGAAGTTTCTTCTTCCACCTCGTCCACAGTACAGGGTATCTGAATGGAGCCAATTGTATCCATTTGCTTCTAAGGATGGACAGGAACTTATTGAAAGCTTGTTACAATGGGATCCAGAAAAAAGATTGACCGTACAACAAGCCATCAGTCATCGGTTCATTGAACCTGTCAGGGACTCTAATAGCGAAGCTCTTTGTGAAGTGTTTGATTTCAGTTTTGAAAACAGGGCTACAACTTTAGGAGAACTACGTGAGCTATTAGAGCGAGAAGTAGACATGTTCAAAGCGGAGCGGAAGCTGACGGAAATGTAAACTGGTACTGGGACCAACGCAGCCTTAATCTGGATGGTTAGGCAAATCATTTAATCAAAATAGCTTTACACATGGATTGCGATATATTACTATATAGTCAGCCCCGCAACTTTATCCCAATATAGCCATTGACTTAGGGCAAAATAATATTAGACCCGTAGACACTATTGTTAAAGTCGGAATGACAGCTCTGGGTGGTTTGGATAATGAGCCGAGTTGCAAAATCTCGCAATTACAACACGGCATCTTTTTGAATGGGGAAATTTTAGTCATTTCCTGCATCACCCTGTTCTTGTTCCGTTCATTTATTTTGGCAGGTGGTCTAACATTTACATGTGAATTAATTTTGCAAAAAAGCTTGCCGTGGAACACAACTTGTTCGTCTAGACAAATAGACGATATGTGTCGGGCCCCTCTTTAAGTGGACCAACCGAGGCAAATTCCATAGCTATATATAAGTCACAATCCCAAGCCACTGAAATATGAAAATCCTTTACTCAACAATATTTTGACCGTGGCAATATTGTTAGCCCAGGAACTACTTACTGATTCTATCTTTTTAGAACATAATACGCTAATTACAATATGTTGCCTACGCACCCAGATTTGGAAGTTATCAAATTTGTCACCACCATTGAGGGCAGGGATCCAATTGAAACTCCTGTTGCTGGTGCTGAGACTGTTGAAGTCAAGATTCCGGAAAGCTCCAAGTTCGTCATGACCATTCATTTCAAGGTCAAGAATAGAGCTTTGAAGAACTTCAGGTACAGGCAGATTGTGAAGAAAGCTGGTATTACGATCAGAAATAAGGAGACTCACATTGGTGACTATGGGCCATCTGACCAAGTCTACACCAAGGAATTCCCTGAAGACAGTACTCCTGGCGGATTTTTGATGAGAGGAGTATACCCAAGTCAGTCTTTGTACTTTGACGACGTGGGACAGCTATTGGATGTAAAATGGAGTTTGGAAATTACCAAGAAGTAAGATTGGGTTGAAAGTATGCAAATAGATTAAAATTCAGGAAATTTTGCAACTATTTCGCAGACCCTTGAAAAATACTTGGTTTAGAGAAATGCGCTATGGATATTAGCAGTCTCTAACAAACAATTTATGACTATCTGAAATAAACGATGTAACTTTCCTGAAATATAGAATCTTGTACAATATGCTGGAACTTTTACTTTGTTCTTGTTTATCTACTTCCTTGTAAGCCATGAGCAGAATTGGGAAATTATTAAGAAAAAGTAGTACTTCGGCCGAAAACTAACTCGGTTCGATAACCAAGAAGTAGTTCCCAAAATAAGAAACTTCAAATAAATGAATAAGGAAATGAAGGAATTGCTACAAGCAACTAGATGGGAAGATCACCTTTTTTTGCAATTCACTGAAAAAAGGAAACCGATAGAGAGCAACGCTGGTGCATTTATTCATCAGACATATTCGTATTTGACAGACATTTCTACCCTACGCAATTGGCTCTTTTTCACGCATAAAGTCACCGAATGGCATACGCAACGCATCCCTAGAAACTGCACATGATCATATACTAATTGTGTCTCCAATCTCCGCTTACCCTTATAACTCGACAAACCTACGACGAAACCCCGCTGGTTGCAACGCATGCGCGTAGTTGCAACCCTCTGGTTGCCTGCAGGTCGGCTGTGATTACATCATTTAACCCTTGATACGAAGTCAAGAAGGATCATGGTTGCCGTTGGGTCAGCCAGGCAGTTTCTTACTTGTAGTCGAGATTCCAGTTGTGTGCTCACATTGGATAGTCTAAAGTAAGAAAGCAAGCGGGACAAACTAGCCTGAGTTTACCTTTGTCATATGGTTCATACTCTGAGCCTTCCTCTAGATACATCGCTAAGTCACATCTAATAATCTTTTCTCAAACGGCAAGGGACTATCCTCGTATCACATTGGATCTATTAGAACCATGCTGTACATCCGTCCTGCCACGCATGCCGGTTCGTGGTACTCAAACAATCCTTCCAAGTTGGGGTTGCAGTTGGACGCCTATTTCCACAAGGCTGAGACTATAGATCCACATAGCGGAGAAGACTCCAGACGCATAATACCCGGTGCAAGGGTCTTAATAGGTCCCCATGCTGGATTTGCCTACTCTGGAGAACGATTGGCTGAAACATTCACTGTATGGGACACTTCAAAGGTAAAGAGAGTTTTCATGTTGGGGCCTTCTCACCATGTGTACTTCAAGAACTCGGTGATGGTGTCACAGTTTGAATGGTACGAAACTCCGTTCGGCAATATCCCCGTCGATACAGAGGCTATCGAAAAGTTGATTCGTACCAAACTGCTATCACATGGCCACTCTTCTTCGCATACAAGGGATTCTGTGTTCAAGTATATGAGTGAAGAGATGGATAAAGACGAACACTCGTTTGAAATGCACGCGCCTTTCATCTATTACAAGACCCGAAACTTGCCCCAGGGTATCCCCAAGATTGTTCCCATACTCATTAGTGGCATGGACGAGAAGTTGAACGAAGAGGTGGTGTCCGCTTTGTTACCCTATCTACAAAACGAAGAGAACCATTTTATCATCAGTCTGGACTTTTGCCATTGGGGCTCTCGTTTCGGATACACCAAGTACCTCCCACAGAAGATTGATTCCCTTCAGCTCCTTACCGAAAACTTGCCGAGCTTGGGACACTCGTTGAGGACCAAACCCAACGAACTACCAATTTATAAGTCAATAGAAGTGTTGGATAAGGCTGCGATGGAAATTGCCTCACTGGGAAACTATTCCAACTGGAAGGTCTACATTTCCCAAACTGGAAATACCATCTGTGGCCAGAAGCCCATTGCAGTGGTATTGAAGTTAATTCAAAAGTACAGATTGGTTACTGGAGGCACAGATCAAGAGAACGTTTTCAAGTGGATAGGCTATTCTCAGAGTAATCCAGCACGTAGATCTTCGGATTCGAGTGTCTCATATGCTTCTGGTTATGCTACGATTTAATTTTAGGTTATTATTATTTCTTTTTCGGTGGTTCATATAATGGTTTTATGGTTTTGTATTTGCTTCTGGTTAGTTCTGAGCGTTTATTTTTAGATTATACACTATATATGCTTGTTTTATAAGACGTGACATCTATACAAGAATGATTTTCAGCAGTATATAGTCAACATATAACTAAAACACGTCAAAATTAATTAGATTCCACTATCAAAAACATAACTCAGCCCAAGAACACTCTCTTTTCGCAACCAAATCCAGTCAATAAGAATTCTCCTACTGCACACAGTCTATGCCACTTGGGAATTTACCAACCAATATTGACCAGATCAAAAACACGACAACTTCTCATTTTCTTTACCCGCAATTCAAATTGTCAAATACAACATACTTAGCCATGAGCGATGGTAAGCTCTTTGCTAAATCCAACTCGGTGGAGTTGCATGCGGAGTTGGAACAGGCGTTGAAGAAGTCTAAATCGCATTCCCGAGTCAAGATTGTACTCCGGAAAGTCATAGCCAACATCATTTTGAACAACAATGAATTGGCCGCCATGATGACGGATATAATTGATTTGTTCAAGCTTGAAGATCTTGAGATACGCAAGATGTGTTTCCAGTACTTGTCCAATTATGCCCATATGAATCCTCGGGATGCTTCGGAAGCATTACCTTATTTGGAACAGTTCTGCAACAATTCATCGCCTATCGTTCGAGCTTTGGCCATAAGAACTTTGGCTTCTGTAGCCAATAGAGACTACATAGATCAGACGGTTGGAGCAGTCAAAAGCGGACTTACCGATGTAGATGCGTACGTAAGAAAAACAGCTGCGTACGCTGTGTCTCGTTTGTACCAACATGATCCAACGAAGACTGAAAAACACAACTTAGTCAGTGAACTTAACGAGCTTTTGTACGATAAAAATCAGGTTGTTGTTTCGAATGCTCTAGCTTCATTGAGTTACATCACTGAGCACAGTAAAACATTGACTTTGGCTATAGACAGAGCCCATTCCATGGCTCTCATAACCCATTTAGGAAATGCCAACGAATGGTGCCAGATCTACATTTTGAATTCGCTCATGTCCTACGTTCCGCAAAATTCTGAGGAAGCCTTGGATCTCATCGAAGCAACTATACCATCCTTGCAACATGAGAACTCCTCGGTAGTTCTCAATGCCATTAAAGTTATTGTCTACTACAGTCATTACGTGAAGAACCCGGGATTGATATTTCCTACTCTTCCCAAGAGATTGGGATCATCGCTCATTTCTCTTTTGTCGAAACCAGCTGAGATACAGTTTTTGGTTTTGCGAAACGTCATCTTGCTCCTATTGGGCTCCAAAGATTTAGTTAGTTTTGACGTAGAGATGTTCTTCTGCCACAATGAAGATCCTATTTATATTAAGGACACAAAGTTGGAAATCATCTACTTGTTGGCAGATGAGCAAAAAGTCCATGTGGTATTGAGGGAACTTGAAGAGTATGCTTCTGAAGTAGATGTTTCCATGGCAAGAAAAGCAATTAGAGCATTAGGAAACTTGGCAGTGAAGCTCCCTAATGCAGCAGACGCATGTGTTGAAGTGATTCGAAACTTGTTCAAAGAAGGAATATCGTACATCGTACAAGAATCGGCAATTGTATTAAAGAATATCATCAGAAAATACCCGAACAAGTTTCAGCAAGAGACACTAGACCTTGTAAAGTTCTACAAGTTAATTGACGAACCTGACGCAAAGGCATCGATGATTTGGATCATCGGACAAACTTGTCAATTTATAGATGAGGTTGATACGATTTTTGAAGTTATAGTATCAAATTTCAAAGACGACCCAATAGAAGTGCAGTATGCAGCATTGACGGCGGCAACCAAATTATATTTGATCCTTCCTGAAAAAGGGGAACAAATAGTGTTGAATATACTTAAATGGGCAACAGAAGAGTCTGATAATCCAGACATAAGAGACAGAGGATACATTTACTGGAGGTTAATTTCTTCTGAATATGCCAATGGAAGGTCTGGAAATTTCCAGGAAGTCACCAAGGAGATTATTTTGAATCCCAATCCAATAATATCGCCCGAAAATGATAGCATCGATCCCAAGATATTAGAGGAACTAGAACTTAACATAGGAACATTAGCTTCTATCTATTTGAAACCAGTTCTGCATGTTTTCCGTCTAGCGAAGGTAAAATTCTTACCTATCAGCCCAGTCCTTCAAAAACGGGAACAAACCTCAAAGCCAGTGGCATCAAATGGGATACCAGCAACAAAGAGCGTACACTCAACTCTGGCTAAAAAGACCTCTAGCCTCTCTTCGCAGGTTGCTGATACTAGTATCCCGGCAAGAAATTTGACACCCAGATCAACTTCTTCAAAACAGACTTACGATTCTGCAGGCTCGTCAAATGAGGACATTTCCTTGAAGAACAGTTTTGCAAAACGCTTAACGAGAAAAGCCACTCAATTAGCCGGCAGAAAGGGCTCCAGAGACTAGGATGCTTTTATCCTACTACGATTATGTATAAATATAATGAATTCTTTTATTTAACATCAATCTAGTAGTCGTCACACTCTTGTTTAACTTGAACAGTATTACTTGTTAGAACTGAATCCTGAGGTGAATCATGAATATCTTCTTTGTAGCCCTTGTCAATCACAATGACCTCTTCTTTTACTTCTAGCTTTGGTTTCAAAGGGCGTCGAGCTTTCCTTACACTGACTATTTCCACATCCTTTGAAAATTTCACAGTAGACGGACCACTTTCAATTGTCTCTATTGTGATAGCAGGCATATTTTCCTCTGGCCCATCTCGTACCTGTTCTTGAAATTCATTAAGATCATATCCCAACAAGGAAGCCAATATCAACAATGCGGCTGGTTTAGACATCACCATCAGCCTCTCCTTACAAAACTTTGGAGCAATACACAATGGACAACCCCATTCACATTCGCAACCAAGCACCTTATCAAAGGTAGTTTGCAATATCTCATCAAAATATTCAAACGCCTTTGCTGACATGCCACTTCCTCGTTGCCCTCCTTTGGAGTCATTAAAGATCAATCGAGCTGGTCGCTTACGGCTTGATTCACGCTTGGCGAATTCCTTCTCTGGTGCTTTGCATTCTGTCACCAATTCAGCCTCTCCAACACCAGAGTAGTAGCTTTTACTTGAAGTTTCAACTTCACCATTTATGAAAATAGGTAAGATGTTGATTATGGCATGCAGAGCAGCATGAATACCAGCTGCTGGCGACAATTGCTTTGTATTGATAATATCAATTACTTCCCCCCCGATGTCAACCCAGAACCCCTTATTAATTATAATGACAGGTGTATTTTTGACATCTACAGCTTCAAGAATCTCATTTCTTCTATTCAACTTAAAAAAGCCGAACACTTTTATAGTGGTTTTTACCAAACCAAGAAATACTGGTATATCAGATGGAACAGCCATATTGGGTGGAAAGAGTTGCTTGACATACTGTGCCTCCATGGGATCCATATCTGTGAAATCTCTTTGCAGAGTCGTCCAATCAACATTGACTCTTTCCACCTTAGCAAACATTTTGTCCGCATTGAACTCTCTAACTAAATAGGGGAATCCCTGGTGAAGAAAGATGCCGCCTTCGTAGAGAGTGAAATTGGTTCTCAGAGACTCCACTTCTTCAATAACTATATTACGTCCATTGGTAATATCCACAACTGCAAAAGAAGACTCTTCTATAGCTCTAATAGTAACAAGTTCGCTGGGCCAAGGCAAGAAATTAGGTGAAGTTCTGTATTTGCCAGTATTATCTTTGAGGAGTCTCTCTTGACAGATTTTGACAAACGCATTTTCTTTACCTGTGGAGCCATCTGGAGCAAACCACTTCAAATCCTCTACAATATCAAGTGGATACTCAAATGCAGCACATTGCATATGCTGTTCTAATGTCAAATGATATGAACCTAGATCCAAAAGTCCATCGACGCAAAGGTCTTCATAGGAGTTCTTGTCAAGAATGTCGTTATAATTGCTTAGGTAATACTGGTCAATAGGAGTGGGTCCTGCTACAAATATTGCCAAACTTCCTTTGGAATCTCTTGCTCTACCAGCTCTGCCAAATTGTTGATGCATGTGCAGCTTCAGAATGGGGAATCCACATGTGATTACAATATCTAGATCCGACAAATCGATCCCCAACTCCAAAGCATTGGTAGCCACAATAGCTCGTAGTTGTCCAGTAAACATCTTCTGCTCAATAACTCTTCTATCTTCCTTTGAATAACCTCCTCGATAAGACATGATATCTTGTTCATTCAATAGTGAATTAACTTTATGGTCCGAGGATCTTAAAAGATGTCTGACTTCGTTCATGAGTAATTCGCACACTACTCTAATTGGGCAAAATACAATCACCTTGATTTCAGACAAATTTGAAAGGAGATGAATCAACAATCGAGCCAGTTCTGCAACTACACCCACTCTTGGGATCAGAGTGTTACTTACTGTAGACTCTATAGTCAATGAAGACTTTAATTTAGACTGAATCTGTCCCTTCTTATTCATCAAAGCTGGCGGATTCCACACAATCAACTTCCTCTCAGAGCATGGGCTACCATCGTTACAAATATGGAACACTTGATCCCTCTTTGGTATTGCACAAACTGCTCTGAAATGAGCCACAGGATTGGATATTGTAGCCGAACATGAAACGAAGGTAACATCGTTGACCTGATTCTTGAGCTTCTCTGTAATTCTAAGAAGTCTAGTCATTACATAACTTACTTGTATACCAAATGTACCCTTATAGACATGCAATTCATCAACTACAATGAACTTGAGGCTACGAAGAAACCCAGTCCACCCAGGAGAACCAGAATACCCAAGATGATTTGGCAATACAGATGCATGTATTGTATCTGGGTTGGTGAATACAATATCTGCAAAAGATCTGACAAAGTTTCTATCTCGACTTGCAGTGTCTCCATCATAAGTTTGAACAATTATTTTTCTCTTTTCATTGGTAGGTAGGTTCAGTATAAATTCTTGCAAATGCCGTTTTTGGTCCTGAGCTAATGCTTTGGTTGGAAATATGAAGAATGCAGTTGTAGATCTGCTTTTCTTGCCATTAGTTATATCCCACAAGATATCATTCAATACTGGAATCTGATAGATGAGCGACTTCCCTGACGCTGTGGCAGTACTCACAATAACATGTTTTCCAAAACTATTGGGTCCCAAGAGTATTTTTAAAGCATCAGCTTGATGTGAATACAAGTCATTGTGTATATCAATTCCTTTATAATTGTATAGAGCTTCTTTTAGTTCCGGATGAATATTATACATTTGACCCTCGAAGTTCTCTAAAGGTACCTTCATCGCTTTCTGAGCAGGGGTCAAAGTACACACTTGTTCGATCTGACCCTTATAAAATGGTTCCTGTTTTAAAGCAATGAGCATTTCATTCAATGTTGGTTTTGACTTGCGATCTACGATTTTATATGACTGTTGTAATCGTTCTATTGGATCGTTCAAAACAGGAGGTTGGGGTATCAAAGGCTCATATTTGGCAATCAACTTTTGCATGGGAATATCTTGAGAAAGTTCTTCCTGACTGAACCCATCTAGATATGCCTTTAGTTTCATTTTGAAGTTGTCAGATCTACTATTAATCATTCTAGTTAGTTGGATTAGAGACAAAGGCTGAAAAGCCATATCCGCACTAGAAAGAAAGAAATCGTTATTAGAATCATCTTGTTCCACTTTTCTTCTCTTAGCCCTGCCTCCTTTTACTACTCCTCCAATTCCATGCATTCTTGTGTCTTGGAAGTCAAATACGAGCAATTGGTTCGAGCTGGAAAGATCATGATTGTTCGCTACTTGTTCATAGGCATCATCCATAGAGCTAGCTTTCCCCTGCTTATAGCCATATGATTTGCTATACTCCACCTTTTCTGCCATAGATAACATAAGTTGATTCTCGTCTACATATTTGAAAGCAACGTGTTTATCTGGGAGGAATCCTTTCATAAATGTTAAATCAAGTGTAGTGATCTCAGGATTGAGTTTCTGAAGAACTTCAAATGTTGGTATAGTTGTTCTAGAATGAGACGAGAGAAAAGTCAAATGGGTATTAACTTGGACAAAGAGCTTATACAATCTTTGGAACGACGGGGGCCATTCTAAGGTATTTATGTTTGCATTTTTAGGTTGCATTTGCCTGGGGGTAATTGATTTCTATATTCATCAAAACGCGATTATTCTATAAGAATTATTGAGACTTTTCACGAGGAAGAATTTAATAACCAAGAAGTAATCGTTCAGCAAATACACGTAAGAGCAAAGAAGAAAACAATTACGTAACCTTCCATCCATGGACTTTTGCTTGAATAGATTGGTCTCAGTTCAAATCTACGAACTTTGCTTGCAGATTAGAACTTCTTTTACTCTAATGACCTACACACAGGAAGAAAAGTGTATATTGTCTGAATCAAATGTAACCCCCACTAAATGTATAGTACTCATTCTTTCACTAAGATAATTCTCACGTCTAATATTCAGAATTTAACTCTGAATGGGAATCGATTAGTTTGTGTCTATTATATGACTCCCTTTCTCCTTCGCCAATGTTTTATCTTCTACAATTCAAGACCCTGTCGTGTAATGGTTGATTAGTATATACTTGCATTAGTACCTGCATCCACTAGGTTACAGATGGAACTATTAAAGTGATTCGGAGTTGAAATTGCAAGTAGATCAATGCTCTTTTTTACCAGTGAATTGCTCATCGTCTCCGAATTTCACGCAAAAATCTTAGCAATATTAATTGAGATATTTAATTAGCGTAGAACAACAATCTTTAACTGATAAAGATAATCCATAATTCATCCAATTGTCATGTTCGATAAGGTCAAACTCCGTTCGAAGGGTAGCAACCCAGTAGCAGCCGTCCCTGCGGCTACACCGGGTCAAGTCCCAAATAAAAGACAGATCTACCAATCCAGAAAGAATTTTGGTGTCAATCTTGGAGCTTGTTTTGTATCGGAAAAGTGGATATTCCATGAGTTGTTCGGAGAAAACGTTCCCGAATTCGAGCTCGCAGCAGTTGAGGCTATGGTGAGAGAGAAAGGTTTAGATGGTGCGAAAAGTACATTTGAGAATTTCTGGTGCAATTTCTTGAATGACAACGACTGGAGATGGTTGGAGGACAACCAGATCACTTCCGTAAGGATTCCCATTGGTTACTGGGATGTTGATGGTGGAAAATTTACTAAGGGTACCCAGTTCGAGAAGTATGGCCCTTCTGTCTATTCCAGTGCTTGGCATATATTTAAGGAGAAGTTCGTTAAACCAGCAGGAGAACATAACATCTCTGTATTGGTTGATCTTCATGGGTTGCCTGGTGGAGCTAATGGTAGTGATCACAGTGGTGAGAAGTCTGGTGGACTGGCGGCTTTCTGGTCAAATGAGAAAAACCAGCTACAGGTTACTGAAATGCTCTCCTTTATTGCCAGAGATTTACAGCAGTTTGAAAACATTTCTGGTATTCAAATAGTCAATGAAGCTGAATTCGCACAAGAACCAGCTTCAAAGCAAACTACTTACTACGTAGCTGCTCTCAATCTGATCCGAAAAGCTGATCCAGGAATCCCTGTAGTCATTTCTGACGGCTGGTGGACAGACCAGTGGGTGAAATTCATTCAGAAAAATCAACAGAACAATAATAATTTAGGATTGATAATCGATCACCATGTCTATCGCTGTTTCTCTAAGGAAGACAAGGAAAAATCTCCAATGAGAATTGTTCAAGATTTGGACAAAGATGTATTAACTAACTTGACTGATAATGGCAAAGGAGCTGACATTATGGTCGGTGAATTCTCCTGTGTAATTGACCAACAGTCTTGGAATAAAGATGGTGCACAAGGCAGAAGAGATGAGTTGGTGATCCAATATGGTAATAGACAATGTGATTTAATTGCTGAAAGAGCAGGAATGGGATTTTACTTTTGGACTTATAAGTTCCAGTCGGGCAACGGAGGTGAATGGGACTTGAAGCAAATGATAGAAAAAGGAGCTATAAGAAATCCTTTTTCCATCAAAGGTAAGAGCTTACCCAGCATATCGAGATTCGAGCAAGCTTACGACCAAGCAATGCAAAGTCATGTTGGATATTGGAATCGAACTGATCCTGGTGGAAGATACGAACATAAGCTATATGGTGATGGGTTCACTACGGCCTGGGCAGATGCTTATCAATTCGCGAAGTTTAACGGGTCTGTTTTGGGCCGAATTGAAGCATGGAGAATTGCACGGTTATCGGAACATATTAGAGCTCGAGGTACTCTGGGTTATTTGTGGGAATGGGAACAGGGTTTCTATGAGGGATTGAAACAGTTCCACTTTAGTGTAAGTTAACTATATAAGCTGTAGCTCATACACTACTTCTTAATGTGAAATGTTTTCTGAATAACCTATATATCTACACATATAGTAGTCTGCTGATGATATTTCTATTTATCCAATTGTCCCTTTTCTTATTTTCCTATATTTGCTATATGCTACTGTACTGACTCTTCCACGAAGTATATCAAAATTCACACCGAAATTCCGAGTCCGTATGCAGCACTTTCTGATTAAACTGCCCTCTCTTATATGGAGGCAATATGTCTAAAACCTCTTTCTTCATAGAACTACAATCAACTCGTATTGAATCCTTGAAATCTTAGAAGTATCTCTTACTCGAATAAAAACTCATATTCACATAACCTGAGTCGACACTATGACTGAGGAACCAGTCTCGTTCAGGCTGATATCTGATTTGAATAATCTATCTAAGTCCTTGCTTCGGGATTTGATCAAAGGTTCATCAGGAATATCGAAACTTATCAAACACCAAGTGTCTCTCCTTGAATTGTACTCTCATGAATCGAAGAAGCTCGAGAGAATCGGCTACTGTGACTATGAGCTCGCCTATGTTTGCTACACCTTGGCATTGCTGCTTTATACGAATCTGGAAAAGTTACTTTCAGAAAAGACTGTGGATTTTGTGCGATCGATCAAACAGAACATCGTCATAAGAAAAGAGAGCTATGAAACGATAAAGTCGTTCTTAGATAATAGCGAGAATAGGTCCGATGTGAATCTCCAGAAGTTGAATTCTTCTGATGGTGGGGATCCTTTGTTGCAGAGGTTCCAATCACTTCAAGTCGGTTCTGAATCCTCAGCATCTGTTGGGCACGTAGAGGCAAATTCAAAACTGCTGGTGGACAATTTCAAGTACAGAGAAACAATTTTCGTCGAAGAATTGCACAGTCTTATCAATCTGGCACCTTCTAGCAAAATCCTTTTAATAGACTACAGGGCATCAAAAGATTTCAACTACAACCATATTAAACATTCGGAAATTGTCAATATCGAACCGTCTCATATAAACGCCATATTTTCACAGAATAAAGATGTAACTGACCAAGACTTGGAGGAACGACTAAAGCTCCATTTACTGCAGGATCAATTCCACAAATTCCAGAATAGATACAAGTATGACTTAGTGGTCATCTACAACTTGAAGTATGGTACCCATATGTCGCATGTGGATCGATTAGCATATCTATCAGAAGTTCTCTTGAACGAAGATTCTAGTGCGCTTCCTACGAGAAACCCTTTCAATAGTTTGGTAGAGTTGATCATGTTCAAAAACAAGTACATAAGCTCCAAGTTGAAACGACACCCATGTTATTTAGCTGGTGGTGTATTCCATTGGCATTCGGTATATGGAGATGAATGCTTGTCTAGAACAATTCAACCTCAAGTATTGGCAAGACCAGAAGCTAGTTTATCAAGAGGAAGCTCACCTAATTCTTCTCGTAGAAGTAGTTATACAGGTACTTCCTATGGAAATTCTTCCTCTATTGGGAGAACTTCTTCTCCTTATCTTAAGAACTTTGGCGAGTACTTGCTGACAGCAAAGTCTACTGATGAAACACCAATATCCAATGCATTTGTGCCAATAATGCCTTCGGTAAGTATGTCCAAGTATAACCCTTCATCTGCGATTAAGTCCAGCTCTTCTAGCACTACGACTACGACCACAACCACAACCATTTCACCTCCAATTCAGCAACCTCCGACAGTCAGAAGAGCACTTTCGGTGACAATTCCCAACAACACCTCAGCTTCTTCAATAACTACATCATTGTCCAAAGAAAAGCCCACTTTTGAGTCTGTATCCGGAATAGCTACGAACAACACTCCCAGCAAATTCCTAGATCTGTATGTAACTGGATTAGTAAATTTGGGTAATTCATGTTACATGAATTGTATTCTACAGTGCTTGGGAGCAACTCCTCCGCTTACGAAGTTCTTTTTCCCGGGTATTTCCAACAGTTTGCCATCTTCATCACAGGTTCAGTCATATCGTCAGCATATCAACGTCAACAACAAATTAGGGTCTAAAGGTATTATGACGACAAACTTCTTTGGGTTATTAGCCAATATGTTCAACAGTAATGGGAAGTCATTTTCACCTACAAATTTCAAGAAAGTAATGGGATCGTTATCCCCTGGAGGACAGTTTGCCACTTTTGACCAACAGGATTGTCTTGAATTCTTGACTTTTGTTCTTGATGGGTTGCACGAAGACTTGAATCAAATGGTGATTTCAGATTCAGAAGAAAAGAGAGCCATATCAGAGCTTACGCCCGAACAAGAGAAAACGAGAGAAATCTTACCGGTTCGTTTGGCTTCCACAATTGAATGGGAGAGATATTTGAAACTCAACTTCTCGATCATTGTCGACTATTTTCAGGGTCAGCACTTGTCGCAGTTGAAATGTTTGGAATGTGGAACGACTTCAACAACCTATAATGCCTTTTCAGTTTTATCATTACCTATTCCTGAAAAACTTGGATATTCTAGCAACCAAAGAGTTCTGTTGGACGATTGTCTTAAGGAGTTTACAACTACTGAATTGCTAGATGACAACAATAAATGGCATTGCCCTCATTGTAAGAGATTCACCAAGCTGACGAAGAAGATCACTATCACACGTTTACCACAGATCTTGATTATTCACTTCAAGAGATTCAAGATGACTCCCAATGGTTACTTCAATAAGTTGGATACATTTGTCGACTTTCCAGTTAAAGACACTCTTGATTTGACTTCTTATTGGCCAGATGTCGGCACCAGCGTCAATTCGAATCTCAAGGATTCAGATATCATGAATAAAGAGAAAGAAGAACAGATTTTGTCAACATTACCCACCAGAAACCAACAAAGACCGTTCCGTTATAAGCTTTACGGTGTTGCTAACCATTTTGGTAATTTGACAACTGGTCATTATACTTCGTATATTCACAAGGAAGGCGAATCGAAGAAGACCAGAGGCTGGATCTACTTCGATGACGCCAAACTTACCTACAACTGTAAGGAAAGCGATGTGATGAACAAGAATGCTTACTGTCTTTTCTATCAACGTATCTAACTGTATAGACTGTTTTATAGATTTATTAGCGATCCCTCAACTGCATTTTCGAATCGTGTACTGGAGAACTACTTGTAGTAGAACTCGTAGTCTCATTAACTCGTATTCTGGGATGGCTTCCAACTACACCTTTGCTCATTCCCACCCAAAGCCAATCTACTTTATCCTCGGTATTAATGTTGAGTTCGCCTTTGAATCCCTCCACAAAGCTTCTATCGTTTACAGTGATGTTGGCTGTGAAATTAATAAATTCATTGAAGATTGAGATTGATGACCAGAATTGTAATTTACGTAAGCATGCTATTACCAAACTTGTTACCTGGCCACCATTGAGACAATGAATATATACTGGAGCAAATTCGCTGTGGATCATAAAGTTGAGCGCTTGTAAAACTGTAGTGTATCCCATTGGCACCCCTCTCTTTTTTCCTTTTCCTGATTGAGCACATTCTACGTGGATCAAAGTAATGTTGTTAGCGGTGGAAAATTCGTATAGTATAGGGTCCGTTTCTCTGGTTATTGGGTTAGGTGTCAAGGAGATTATGACTTTTAATTGCAAGGTCTTGAGAAAGGTTAGATTGATTTCTCGCGGATATGCACCACGATACAAGTTTTTCTGCACAGTGTTGAACCTCAAAGGCGGCACAAACGGATCTGGAATGTCGAAGCTCATGATTTGTATGTTAATTACGATTATATCACTTTGTAGAAAGGAAGTCAATGCAACGTTAACAGGGTTGTCCCATAAATATTGTTTTGTCGCAAAATTTTAGACAAAAAAACGCGACTTAGAAAAAATTTCAAAAAAATATTATCAATTATCTTCTTAATTTATGTATATTTGTATGACATTATGATTATTATAAACTAGTTTAGTTTACTGTAATTAGGAGTAGTTATTAAAACAGTAGCAACATTGTATGCGTGAGGAGGTCTATATGTACATTGATGGGAGAAATCGCCAATTTCAGTTGAAGTATCCTAGTTTAGGCTTTTTGCAGTCCTCAACGTTGGTAGCAAGAACGTCTTTAAGAGCCCATCTGGGGGGTTGGCCATCGATCTTTGAACCTCCAGCGATACCGCTACTAAACTTAAGGAAAATCCGATCACCAACTTCGTTGAACTTTTCAAGAACGTAGTCCAAGTCTTCCTTGGTCAAAGCTGCACTTACACACAATCTGGCCCTACCAGAGATCAAGGGTGTGGCTGGGTAACTGACGATAACGACGGCAATCTTCATATCGTACAACATTCTCGAGACAGCAGGCATCTTGGCTGGTAAAAACAACAAGACTGGGATAACTGGTGAGTCATCGGCACCATAGACAATGAATCCTAATTTCTTTAATCCCAATCTTAAGTAACGCGAATTGAAGGCAATTCTCTGCAATCTTTCTTGTCCCTCACCCGGATTCAAAGTACCTTCAATAACGTTCAATGACGAGATGATCTGTCCCATTACTGCAGGTGGAACACTTTCAGAGTACACCTGGGTGATGTAGTTGGTTCTCATCTTCTCAATCAAGTACTTGTCTCCAGCAATGTAACCACCTGTAGCACCAAACGACTTTGTGAAAGTACCCATCAACAAGTCAACTCTTGCTGGGTCTACTGAGAAATAGTCACAGATACCTCTTCCACCAGGACCCAAGGCTCCAATGGAGTGAGCTTCATCGACAAACAAGTAGCATTTGTATTTGTCTTTGATTTCCACTATCTCGGGCAAGTTACACATGTTTCCTTCCATTGAATACAACCCCTCTACGGCAATGATGATCTTCTTCCAGGGACGGTGGGTCTTTGGCTGACCTTGAGCAATCTGGTTTCTAATCAACTTTTCTAAGTCCTTCATGTCGTTATGTTTGAAAACCTTGACAGAAGCACCAGACAATCTGATTCCGAATCTGATGGAAGCATGGTTCAACTCGTCAGAGATGACCAACGTCTTGGAATCAGCAATAGATGAAAACAAGTTGGCATTAGTTCCATACCCTTGCGAAACAATAATTGCATCTTCCTTGCCTACGAAGTCAGCGATGACCTTTTCACACTTTTGGTGCAAGTCAGTGGTTCCAGAAATGGCTCTAGGAGAACATGCAGAAGTACCGTACTTATCAACACAGCTCAAAGCATAATCAGTACACACACCGTTGGACTGAGCAAATCCCAAGTAATTGTAAGACGACAAGTTCAAACACTCATTGGAGGTTCCATCGTAAAGATAACCGGTCTTACCGTGTCTGACTCTGTTAAAACACCTGACATAACGACCGGGTGCTCCGTGGATAGGTCTGGCAAAACAATCGTCGATTCTGATCTTCAAACGACGTACATAGAAACTCTCAAAACCATCGTACCAAGGAGCGTATCCGTCTTTCTCAATCAAATCACCATACTCCTTAGGCTTGAAAAGCTTACCAAAGAAGTCACGGATGTGACCTATTATGATCAAGATAAGATAACTTATATAGGTAGCAAGATAGATAATATATGGTGGTTCATCATCTATAGGCGTAGGCAAAGGTTCACCGACTGGATGCTTCGAAACATACAAATACCGCTTAGTGGACAATTTTCCATACTCTAATTCATCTAGAACTTCTTGCGGTCTGTCATCGTGGGCAGCGTTGGGGATGTTTGCTGTCAACACTCTTTCCTTCCTAATCATTATGGAGAAAAAAAATCAGAAACAAAACCGAAAGTATAGTTAGCTGCAAGTGCTATAAGTTGGATATGGCTCTATGAGTACAAAACGAGTGTGATTTGTCAAGACTGAAAGGAAAGACCTTGTCCGAGAGCGAATGAATAGATACAGATGCAATGAGACCTCTTCTCTGTGTGTCAAAGACAAAAACAATACCCTACGAAAAGAGAGAAATATTCCGAAAAAGACTGAAACTGGAATTTGCGACTCCCACTATTTGGAATATCTTTCGCTGCCAATACCTGGAATGATATACAGCCCTGGTTTCAGAGACTATCAACTGTCAAAGAAGCACTAGTGTAAATTTTGCTTGCTTAAGCAAACCTGTTGATATTTGTCGAACTAGATCACGTGATATATTAAACGGTTAAAGCACGACAAACACGAATATGGCTCAAAATGTTACGCGTTTTCAAGAGGGTGCGGAGGAGATCTACCGGTTTAGTTACATTTGAAGGTTCGAAGCTTTTGGCACATTTTTAAGAAATGGTGGTTGTTAGGCTAGAGCAAGTCAAGCATTTACAGGCTGGTAGCACGGGATAATTGTTCGCGAACTCAGCAGATAATATTTACATATTATTTGATGCTTAGGTGTTTTTATAGCCGACTTTCCCAACTAGGTATATGCTTATATAATCGCACATTCAGCCTGTAATTGAAAATTTATAGGGGTAAGTCTGCGATGAGAAGTGTCTTGAACTGTGTACAGGAAATTTGCTATACTTCCAGTAGCCGTGGAACAGACATGCACCCATGCTGCAGTTCATGAATTTAATTAGCTGTCTAACTTTTCGCAGCCTATTTTATTTGAATAATGTATCATTATGATATCGGAGTCATACAAACGAACTGAATCTACTCACAAAGACGAATAATGCCAGACTAACTGGTCTTATATCATTCAATTCTTATATATTATAACGTTCTTCAAAGTCTAGAAATCATCCCATCTAATATCACTGTCTACGTATACTTGTACACCTTGTAGTTTCTCTCTTCGTCACCGATCAACTTCAACAAGTAGTCGCAACGAGGCACTTCCCAATCGATGTGTCCAATTGCCAAAACTGTTGTGTTTGGCAAATGATTTTCAATCACGTCGTGGCATCTGATCATTGTATCTTCATCATCCATAGTAGAGAACGCTTCGTCAAGGATAAGAAGCTCAGGGTTTTTGACAATTGCTCGGAGAAACAACGTCAATTTTTGGTCAGTCATTGAGAGATCAGCAAACATTTTGTTTCCGTTAGCTTCTAGCCTATCAGAGAATAACGATAATATACCTCTGGCGAAGTTGGTCAAATTCTCTTCTATTCCTCTGAACAAGAAGTTCGAGTTCCCAACATCTTTTACTATTCCATTCAAGATAATGTCTCTCATAGTACGCGTATGTTGTGGTACAAGTGCATGTAATTCTGGAGAGGATAGCCCAATTTCATTATTCACCTCGAAGAATGTTACCCCATTACCGGTTTTGCGCTCTACACCATTAATGCTCAACACAGACCTCCAGGATTGTGGATGGTCAGCGGTGATGAACGAAAGAAGCGTTGTCTTTCCTGTTCCATTATCTCCAAGGATTCTCCATTTGGATCTGCGCGGAATCTTCCACTTAAAATTCTCAATAATCTTCAACCCCTTATACGATACGGAAGCATTATTGAACTCTATGTGTGGGGGAATAGTACTCCATTGAAACAAGTCTTCATTGGAAATTTCAACTGGGTTCTGATGCTTAGTATGACGCTTTTTGTGGTCTGCATGGGTTATATCTATTTGTCCTGTTTCTTCGTGTAATTGTTTTAAAGTCACTTCCTTTGGTCCACTTACTTTCAAACCCGTCTCGTCAACATAGGCTATGCTATTTATCCAATTTGGAATATCATCTTGGACTCTCAAACCTAGCACCACACTTGTACCCAACAATTCGCTAACTCTGTTCAAGGAGTCAGAAACCAATTCCGTAGCTCTAGGATCCAACCCCAAGAAGGGATCATCTATGATAAGCAAACTAGGTTTTGAGACTAGAGATTTGGCAAGTCTGGCTCTTCTCATCTGGCCATTACTCAACGAGTTAATCCACTTATGTGAGAGATGGTCTAAGTTGAACAAATTGATCAATTTGTCTAAATACTCAGACGTTATTTCGCTGGTATCCTTGTTATAGTTGTTAGCACCCATAATGTAGTTTCTCACAGAATTGACATCGTCTGACAATTCTATCTCTCCTCTATATGAATATGTCTCGTAACGGGCGGATAAATGAACCTTGTCAAGACCGGAGCTGTCTCTGAAGTCGAGAAACTGAATTTTCAGATATTCGAAAGTTTCAGAAAGAAAGGGGAACGAACGAGATAACGGTGGTGAAGCAATGTACCTCCCTGCGACTATGGACAAGAAACGAGACTTCTCAGGACCCGAAACCGACCAGAACGAAGGCTTATTTGCCTGGTTGGGCTTATATATTTCGAAATGAGATATTGGCTTTGTGAAAATCAACAGCGAGTTAGAAGAGTTGTCTGTTCTGAAAATGGCATCTTTTATTCTCAAGAGACAATAACTGTTCAACAGCGCTCTTGAAGGTTTCATGATGACTTATTGATATGATAACAAGCCAATTGAAGATATAGTACCAACTGAACTGTTAACAGCTGGCTTGGTATGAGTTGCAAATTAGCCATGATAGGAATGGACCGCACGAACGGAATTACAAGAAGGAAACGCGCCACAAAAAATAAGATTTTGCACCCATAAGAAGAGATATTGATGTGATATAAATAAGATTAATGAATAATAGCATAACAAAACATGAATCTAGTGGCTCGTCAAGACTAGTGCTTCAAAGTCGTGGTTTTTCGTTAAGCCAACAATTTCGTTGCTATTAATTTCTCCTGCTTCACCTACACGACAAACACTACTATCTCTACCATCTTCTAGAAAGATTATATCAAGAAGAAAACCAGAACAGTACCAGATTCCACCTTTATATCTTTTACTAACACTTCCATTCTCTTCATTCCGTCTATTGATAAACTATTCATGTAGCTCTAACTACTCCTTAGCATAAATTCTTGATTACCTGCACATAGCCACATAAAGCCAAATTTCTGTTACAATCATGAAGTATTGACTTATCTTTCTTCACTCCACAACCATACCTAAACATGGAATTCGCTATTCCTGCTGTAGCAGAAGAAGAAGTTGCCAAAGAAGCATCTGTTCAGCGCCCTTTATCAGAAGAACATGCTAATAAAACCGAAGAAACTGTCCAGAAATTAGAACTGGAAATCAATACTATGTACGATGCTTTAGAAAGCAAGTTTCTGGACTTGTGGAGCAATGCATCCAAGAATGCAAGCGATTTGCAAGCTAAATATAAGTTGGACGAACGCAGAGAACATTTGCTTGGACAATTGAACTCTGCCAGAGAAAGTTTGAGGAACAACAATACGTTGAATGTCAGTGAAAACTTAATCTCTATCGAAGAACAGATTAAGAAGGTACAATTGCCTGCGGTTAAAGTCGATATCAAGAACTTACTGGAACAAGCCAATACAGCTCTCGATGTTTTGGACTCCAAACTCGAAATCGTAGAGAATCAAGCTGGCAAGTACGTAAGTTCTTTTGCTTCTTTCCTAACTAATATGATTTCTGTAATTCCAGAGGCTCCTGTGAATGAGAAGGAGACTTTGTTCGCTGGTTCTACCGGTATCAGTACTCATGAAAATTACGGGACTTCTCGCTATGAGACAGATTTTTACAAATTGCACACAACTGAATCATACTACTTGACAGAAGAACTTGATGACAAGACAGAAGCAGAAAAGTACAGTGCTGATTCCAAGACGAAGGAAATCTCTGAGTTGTTAGAACAGTATCCACATACATTGACCAAGTTGATGAATGAGATTGTGCCAATTAAGGTGTCGTATAACTTGTTTTGGTACAGGTACTTCAAGAACGATGATAAGCTAAAGGAATCGGAAAAGAAGAGAAAGGACTTGTTGGAAAGAAAGGGAACCCAGACCAGTGCCAATGACGACGAGGATGAATTCACTTGGGATGACGATGAAGAAGACGAAGAAACTGTCAATGTAAACAAGAACGACAAGGAGGCTGAAGTTGAAGCTCCGAACCCAGCCAAGAAGGAGTCCAATGAAGAAGAAGACGACGACTGGGAGTGACTATGACCAGAAACTTTTGTATTAAGTACAATTAATGATATCATAGTCTATAATGTCTTATTATAGAGTATACCTACATTATACATAGATTGAGTTGCTGTGTCCACTATGTCTACTTATTCCACTGTGCTAGACTCTACTATGTTTTCAATTGTTTGGTATCTCGATTGGTAAATTTTAAGACATATGACTTTTACTACCTATTTGTAAGTCAAATATGGCTACTTTAGCTAATGAGTATAATTTGTGTTTATTTAATTTGTCAATGATAATGTTTATCTAGGTATAACCGTCTTACCTGTGGGGTTCCGCCCCGTTTGTTCAACCTGGCGAACTGCTCTACAAGCTAATAGATAATGGAAAATGGGGTGCCACATACAGGAAACAAGATACCATTCCTCACAGCATAAAAACGAAAGTTTGTATGTCTACAACAAAATCAATGTTAGTCAGTTTTTCCTGAGGCAACCAAACTACGGTGTTGAATGGATTTGAGATCATCCCGACAGGAAATAACTGCATAGAACTGACTCAAGCACCGATATTTGTTGATACCAATTATATTAGTATTGCTCGTTTTTTATTTTCCATTTTGTATTACAGTTGCGCAGAAGAAGCATTAGTGCCAGCAATTATCAAAACAAGATACCTAGAGATATACAGTATCTGTATGGAAGTATCACCAACTTCAACATCGCATAAAGGACTAGTAATCGCCATCGCATGAATAATGAACTCGTATGGGTCTAAGATTGCTACTTCGGAGAATTCTGGGCCAAGAGCTTCTTCCAACACTTCGACACTTTCCAAGAAGTCGTCTAAACTCACTAGCCAAAGTCATCACTCCGTTGCTAACGCCGGACTTCACAACCAATACTCGAATGTTTCAGCTAATAGTAGTAACAATAGCGGTAACAGCAGCCAGTTTAGTCCATCTGCTGGAAGACGAGTCTGGGTGAAGCGGCCCAATGGAACTCCAACAACGTTGAAAGTACACATTAACGATATCGTGGACGACCTCAAGTTAATGGTCATGAACAAGTTTCCGAATTCTTTAGCTCGGGTTTTTGATCCTGCCGACTTGGTGTTACATTTGGAACTGGGGTCCAAACAGCCTAACTCAACTCTGATAGGCAATCGTATTGCAAATCTTTCAATGTCCCCCGATAACTTCAAGGGTTCGCCAACATCGATGAATATGTCGCAATCTAAAAATACGACTAACACTGTAACATTGGAGCCAAATCAAAATGTGTTTGCCATTCTTGACTCATATTTCCCCAATGGTATGGGGATGTCAGATTCATTAGTGATAGAGGCATCCCAAGTAAGTGGTGCAGAGTTCTCCACTGCGGTACCACATATGTCTCCGGAGTTTATAGGGGGTAATAGCATGAATGTGTATGGCATTCCCAGTAACAATAATAGCGATGGAAACATCGCCAGAGGCAATTTCAGCACCACTAACTATTACAGAAACAATAGCAACACCCAACTTTCTGCCATGCACTACACTAGCATGAACAATAACAACAATAATCAAAACCAGCAACTCCAAGGAAAACAGCAATCACCCCCGATAATGAGTGCTCATTCACATCTCCAGGAAAAAGTATCCACACCTATACTAAGCTCCTCGGGCCATTATCTTGCACCCAAGCCTCAGTACTTGTACCATGCTACATCCTTAAGCACTCCTGGATTGCCTAAAGACCGTTCTGTATCTCCAGCTACTATTAATTCTCCTGTACACGCGAGCCACAGAAGGTCTCTTTCAAATCCTCCACAATCTCCCGTCTCTGGGTCTAACGGGACCAATTCTCAGGCAGTACTATTGTTACCTAAGAACTTTTCCTTGGCTGGTGGCGGAAATTCGAGCTCTAACAGTTTGAAGAAGAGATACTCTGTAGACGAGGGAATGCTTTCTAGAAAGGGAAACAGTCTTAAGGCGATCCAAACAAACAATTTAACCAATATCGGCGTAGGAATCACGAGTCCAGACAATGGCCTGAGCTCAGATGCGTTTTCTTCGCGTGACAAGATAGGCAACAATTTGAAACTTAAACAGGAACCTATAGAAGAGATTGTAGAGCCTCGAAGCAACGGAAAACGCAATGTACATAATTCTGACTTACCACAGCGAGAAGGGTTTTCTATGTCGCCTTCACCGCCTGGCGAGGTGCAACGGTTGAACTCTCCTACTAGAGATACGCCTAATAGCAGTACACAATCAGAGAAGATCAATGAGACCCTCAAACCAAAAGATGCCAAGGAACAAGAAAATAATACCATCACTAAATCCAAAGGAAAGAATTTGAAGTCGTCTAAAAGCACAACCGATAAAGTACTACCGTCGATTTCTGTATTGGTCGTAGAAGATAATGCCATTAACCAGGCTATTTTAGGCGCATTTTTAAGAAAGCACAAGATCCATTATCAGATTGCTAAGAATGGGCAGGAGGCAATCGATAAATGGCGCAAAGGAGGGTTCCATCTTGTTCTTATGGATATTCAGTTACCGGTGAAGTCTGGAATTGAGGCTACGAAGGAAATCCGTCATTTGGAGAAGGTCAACCGAATTGGGGTATTTGCTGAAAACGAACTTATTACTGATTTGGAGAATCCGGATCAGTTGAAAGATGCGGATAAACTTGACTTAGGAATTTTCCGGTCCCCGGTGATTATTGTAGCTTTGACAGCATCATCTAATTCATCTGTGGATAAGAAGAATGCCTTGATGGCAGGGTGCAATGATTACTTGACGAAACCGGTTAACTTGGTATGGTTACAAAACAAGATTACTGAATGGGGATGTATGCAAGCATTGATTGACTTCGATGGATGGAACAGACGGATGTTGACAAAGTCTGATAGTGACAAGGAAAATAACGGGCCTGTTAAGAAGAACTCTGTGAAGAAGGAGAAAAAGCTTGAGAAAATAATGTTGACCACCAAGGCGAAGCCAGTTCTGTCGAAATAGTATTTGATGATATATTCTAAGAACATCATATGAATAAAAGAAGACGACGAGACTTCTAAAATTGCATAAGCGTAGAAGTTTGTAATTATGGACTAGTGTAGCTCTGAACGGAGAGTTGGAAAATAATAAAACTAATAATAGCAGGTTAGTTCTATGATTTTGCAACCTGTCGTGCGGCTACCGTCTTCTGAACAGAAGTATTTCAACTGTTTGATAATTCAGGCTACGACGATATAGAATCTTTTACATATATCATCAACAAATAGCATATACAAAATGTCTGACGTTCAGAAAGAAACTTTGGTAACTGTGTTGCCATTGGAAATTATTGACAAGTCTATTGGAAATGAGATCCGTGTCTTGATGACCAACGAGAAGGAGTTCACCGGTAAGTTGGTTGGCTTCGATGACTTTGTCAACATGGTTTTGGAAGATGTTAGAGAGATCGACAGTGACGTCAAAAGTGATAAAGTCATCAAGAAAATGTTGTTAAATGGCGGACAAGTGGCTATGATAATTCCAGCCACGGCATAGATATATCAAATAAAGAAGTTAAGAGAATCTACATTCAAACAATATAGAAGATTGATTCTTTCCAAATTGTCTATATTAATAGAGGCACTCGAAAGGTGTCATGTACCATAGTTGTAAGTCAACAATACATATCGAGAAATATCATAACTATGATGGCAATGTAGTCTATAGAGCTTAACCATGAAGATCACGAGTCTACTGAAGGTTGCACTCAACTGCGATTTGAGCAACATAGTAAAATGAAATATATGGTGAACGATAAAAGATAGCGAAATGATTGTATGATTACATTTTCGATATTTTAAACTATGATGTATTACGTATGCTGGTATAACCCGTTCATTAGTGTAATAGTGGTATATCTATAATATTGTATGTTATTGCGATACATGTGTTGTATTAGGTGCTAGTATTACAATATATGGCACTGCGCTATTTTGTAGCACTAGTCAAATCGTAATGTTTGTCTTTACTCTTTTTTACTATAGTATTCAGAGGTGGCTACTCTACTTCAATAGAGCTTTCTCATTTAACACTCATCAGAGAAAAGTGGCACTGGATTGTAAACCCACTCTTCAAGTTAGTAGCCAACTTTGACTCACACGATAATCTGCCAGTGAAAAATACTGCACATATTCCACGAGAAAAAAGACGTCTTTTCTGCCCATATACGTGTTAACTGAGAATATAACTCGGAGCCTGCTCCTTTCACAGATTCATTCACAACTGGCTCTTTCGTATAGCGAAGTTGATTACATCGTCAGTGAATCCACACTAAGCCAAAGTTAACGTATTGATCGGGGTACTAAATTAATTAGCACTCTTCCCTCTTCTTCACTTTCCTAATTAATCAAACTACATCTTTAAGACAGAATGTCAGACTTTCCACCCAATTTGTCCATCAGGCCTTTGACTATCGAAGACATCGATAAGTGTGTTGTCTTAGAGAGCAAAGGCTTTTCAGAGTCTGAAAGATGCACCCCAGAAAAGTTCAAGTACAGATTGACAGTCTGTCCTGAATTGTGTTCTGGATTATTCATCAGAGACTACGAATACAAGTACAACGCCATTAATTTGCCGGACGTTGCCAATGCATTGAGCAAAGAAAACAGCTCTAACGCTGATTCTAACACAGACACCAATGACGATGATCTCAATCAATTACCTTCCAAGTCTTCTGTGACAAAAGAGACGTTAGTAGGGCATATTATCGCCACCAAGATTCACTCGTCCGTTATCACCGATCTGGCCATGGAATTGCCCTCGGCTGAGGACCTCACTGCAGGCCATTTCGAGGGTTCGAGAACTGTAGGCATCCACTCTGTGGTGATAGACCCAGAATGGCGGGGCAAGAACTTAGGAACGTTGTTGTTGCACGACTACATCCAGAAGTTATCGAACCAGGACTTGGGAGATAAGATAGTGATCATAGCACACAAGGAGTTGATTCCATTCTACGAGAAGATCGGCTTCAACAACTTGGGAGAAAGTGACTGTAAGTTTGGGGGCGACACCTGGCACGATTTGGCTATCGATTTGATTGCTGAAGACGATATCTAAAGGCATACCGATGCTGAGCATATAATTCGCACTATCTTATAAATATCACTATACTATTAATATTGGTATTACTACTAGTGCTATTACTACTAGTGCTATTACTTGTACTGGTATATTTACTAGTACCGCTACTACTACAGTACAATTGAGTTGCTTATTCCTGCCATTGTTTCAACTTCTGCCATAGCGTGCCATGATTTCAATACCCTAGAATGTCCCGTTTAATTCTTGTTCTTCAGCTTATATAAATATAGTTTCCGGAGTTCTGCTCTCGGATTGATTTATTTCTGGGTTGAACAAATTCACGGTTCTTATCATTTCTTTTCAGTAGTATCTCGCTGGTGCATATATCTACATATATATTTTAGATTATTGTCCATGATTATCCAGAAATGTAGTTATGTAGTTTTCGAATGGGTCACGTGATTTTTCGTTTCTAAGTTGTATTGATTTCTCTACTCCGAAAAGGCTTAACAGTTTTACAACAGGGTAGAAGCATATGGGCGATTAAAATGTTCAGCATTCCTGCGTCTGTCAAGAAAGTTTTTGATACGTTCCCATTGGCTACTTGCCCTGCTGTACCGAAAACGACTTCGGGAAATGATGAATTCATAGAGGAAAAGAAGTTCTATTTTGAGAACGGAAAGCAAGGTCAAATCTCAACCAACGCTTCGTTCAGTTTGGGGGTTCACAACATCGTGGAGTTCAAACTTAAAGATGCAAAGACGAAGTACATTCCCACAGATCCTGTTTCGTTGGGCCAGACTTTAATTCTATGTTACAAGAATAAATTGAAGCTTCCCACTAATTCTAGTAGTACGAACAGATCTCCCAATTCAATAATGAAAGTATCCTTCCATGCTTCGCCTGATAACCAATTGCCAATTTTGATAGAGGACGAGAAACTGACTAGAACTATAAGAACAATTTCAAGCATCATTGAAACTGCGGCAAAGACAAATCAGAAACATCCCTATTCAGATATCGAGCTTCTGGTTCTAAACGACTTCATAGATTTTAAGTTGTTTGACTTATGGATATTATGTCTTTTGAACGAAGACATTGACCGTTTTGATGAGATCTTTGATATCGATTCTGAACTAGATTCGCTGTTCGTAGCCAAGAGTCTTGTTATCAACAATATCTACGGCGAGGTCGAACATTGGAGAGCATTCAGAACAAGAAACCCCAACGTATTTGGCTACATGGGACATAATATCCAGGCAATCACAATTACTAACAATTTGAAGAACTATTACAACCTACAAATCCACGAATTTGCTGACATTCTACCATTATGGATTAAAGATATTAGTACAAACGTTCTGCAGAACTCTATGCAGCAGAACATTATATTTTTTAAATTGTCCAGTTACATTGTAATTATTCATGAGCTTTTACAAGGAACCAAGCTCAGTCAGGTTCTTGACCAGCATCCTGACTTTGTCAAGGCATGCTTGCAAGTATTACAAGACTTTTAGCTCTCCCAGATTTCTAGCGTCTTTCCCATATCTGTAAATAGTTTTCTTCTAGGAATAGCAATCCTCCTTCACAGGGGTTGCATTCCAAATCTTTAATACATACCCAAGAATCGTCTGCACGACGAAGACTAATGGCCCATTTGTTCTTGTCGTCACTGTGATCCAATTTGACACCTTCATTCAGCTGATGCTTTATAGTAGAGAGCAACCTATAGTAGAGCGGCAGATCAGCTCCTTCAGTATATGGAGACATATCTATAGTTGTAGAAAACTGTACTACAGTAGGGCTTCCTCTCGTGGATCCTTCCTTTTCGAGTCCTCTTTCAATATGGAAGATAAGGTATTTTGGTAACGGCGCAATGAGTTTATATCTCCTTAACTCTGTCGAAGAAATTTGGCTAGTTTGCTTGCCATCATACTTCTGTAATAATTCGATCAATGCCACTTCATGTATTTTGGTAACGTCCATGAACAACGGTGACGATGCCAAATTAAGGGTTAAAATCCAGAATGACAGAACTTGCTCTTCAGCAGAATCTTCATTGGTCACAAACTCAACCTTTTTATTGATTTCTTTGATTTGTACTTCCAATTTAGTGACTTTCATACGACCTCGAAGATTCTCACTAAGTACAGTCAGAGACTTCTTGATCAGCTTGCTAAGCTGAATATGTAAATTATTCAACAACCACACCAACACCTTCTTGGGAGTCGATTGTTGAGTTATCAGAAATTGGTTCTTGGTGATACTTGACAAGTACTGCAAAAATTCATGCGGAGATACATGGTTTCTGTACAAGTGCTTGGACCATATCTTTCTTACCAATATTCCAAAATTGTAATTCAACGGAGATATGGACTCCAATCTTTCGTTTAAGGTCTGTTGGTAAGATAAACCCAAGTACCAATTCCTTATTGGAACTATATGACTGAGGGCTTGTATAACGACATTGGAATAGTCATTGGCTGATATGTTGTTTAATCCAATATAGCCCACATCGTAGAATTTATGATCGAGATCCCGAGCAATAACGGGAAGTTTTTCAATGTCTGATTTGCTGTATTTGGGATTCAAGAAGCTGCTGATATCTCTGAGCGATTTTAATGCCGAATATGATGTGATCTCATAGTTTTCTGGAAGAACATAGTACTTCTCGTTGTGAAGATTAATAAATACATGGTGGTTATTTTCAAGTGAATGCGTATACGATGGAGAAGTTCTGCTTCTTCCCAGTAAATACTTTCCACAAACCAAGCAGCAATATACATTGGTTTTGGAAAGAGTCACCAGGCACACTTTCTCGAAGTCAAAGTCTAATAGGGGCCTGTTGATGGTATCTAGATAGAGGGTATCTTGTTGGGCTGAATGGTTGACATTGTTCGTCATATATTCTGGAAAATTGAATTCGGCATCACTTTCTGAATCTTCATGGACTGTCACTTTTTGTTTCTTTAACGAAGGAGTCAACTCGTTTCCATTCATATTATTGACAAGAAATAGCAGAAAAAGAGTATTGATTTATTGCAAATTGCACTCGTTTTTCGCACATTAAGTTTAGTATATATAGAAGACTTATAACATAATCACCCAGCAATTAAATTATACATTAGACAGGAAGTACTATGTCATTTACATTCAAATTCACCGGATACAATTAGAGCATTTACAGTTATATGAAAGTAATTTACTCATTTCACATAGCTAGGTATTTTACTATCCATAAATACGTGTTCCAGTCGATATTCATCACTATTTAATGATTCACTACCTATGTTCTATTGAATGGCAAGGGCATTGATATTACTGGTCAATAAAGTAGTCACATTCTCTTCAATCAACTTCTCTGCCGTGTCGGACAAGTGTTTCTTGGGATCCTGTTTGCCTACGTATCTTGTCTTCAACTGCTCCTCCAGCAACTCCTTTTCCTCCAGTACTCTCTGGTTGTATAACTCAGCGATCTTAACCATCTTCTCCGTGTTTTCTAAGTTTTCGTGCTCCTTATGGTTATAATCGACCAACTTTAAGCCAGACTGCCAGTTCTTCTTGTGCAAGTTCAACAACATATTGGTCTCGTACGATGTCTTGTGGTAGTCAATGTTCAAGGAGTAGTAGTGACGGTTCAAGCCGTGGATCAAGGCCTGGATCGATGGCTTATTCAAGTGACCTACATTGGAAGTGGTTTGGCGGGGCTCTTGGCCCATCATCATTGTTGTAGTGTCAATAGTTCTGAATGCATCTATGACAACTTTACCTTTAACTGATTGGATCGGATCTATAACAACAGCCACAGCACGCTTGTTCAACTGTTCAAATGACTGTTGGGTGTTCACATCGACAGACGACAACCAACAGCCAAATCCTGGATGCGAATGGTACCAGCCTACAACCAACTGGTCGCGTCCCGTCTGTCTCAACATATCCATCATATTCGATTGGAAAACATCATCAACAGCTTCTACAGAAACTCCAGTACCGGATTGGGGCATGGCAAAGACGTCGATTACATGGATGGTGAATTCGTCTACATACTCACCCAACATCAACCCCATGACCTCCATTGGCACCCCAGCACGGCCATGTTTCAACATCTTCAACAACGCTAAGGATGATATGTATACAGTTTCGGCATTATCTATGGCTGGCCCGTCACTTTGAGGAGGAGCAGCTCCACCGAGCCCGGCACCAGAGCCGAGCAATCTTTGCAATCTTTCCATAGTTTAAATATGTGTGGTATAGGTAGGATTTTGTCCAGAAAAGAACTGAAATTATTGCAGAATTGGTGAAGAATTGTCAATCTTAGAACAGTATTTAACATCTGAAGATTAGTGGCGATAATTAATGGAAAAAGAGAGTAGACTGAGACTTGCGTCACATGATGCTATATATAACGTGATTAACAGCAGCCGACACAAATCACACGACGCGCGCAACTCTTTCAGTGCTCGCTTCTCCCTTCCCAAATGCCTCAATGCCTTATGGTCGCGGATCTGCTATATAAGGATGCTAAATATACAGAATGTACAGTGTACCATCACTGAGTTGAATGGCATTTTTATCTTCTGGAGAACTTAAGTTTTTTTCTTATGTTTTCTTATGTTTCTTCGATTTTCTTCATTTTTTCTTTAACTGATATTTTATCACTATGTCAGGTCCTCCTTCTTTAGTCGGAAAGAAGTACCCAGCCAAGCAGCATGCCCGCACGGTCCACTCCCACTTGGTTCACAAGAACGGAACTTCCGCCAAAGGCAGTGCTTTCTTCATTTCTGGTGAAGACTTAGAATTGTACCTCTACTGTGACCAGACAAAACCTGTCAGACAAAACCGGTACTTCTTCTACTTGAGCGGATGTGACATTCCAGGATCTCACGTGTTGTATGACACGGCTAAGGAACACTTGACCCTCTACTTGCCCGACATAGACTACGAAGATGTCATGTGGCTGGGACTCCCTTTGTCGCTTGAAGCTGCTGCCGAAAAGTTTGATGCCGACGAAATTAAATACGCATCATCATTGCATGCCGATTTGGAAGCATTCCACAACGACAAGGTGACAGTTTTCACTACTGACATCAACAAGTTCAACACAAAGTACGAGGACTTCTTGCAGCCAGGAAACAAGGATTTCTTCTATGCCTTAGATGAATCACGTTTGATCAAGGACTGGTACGAAATCGAGTTGATGAAGCATGCAGCCAAGATCACCGACAACTGCCATTTTGCAGTGATGTCTGCTACTCCCATTGAAACCAACGAAACACACATTCATGCTGAGTTCTTGTACCATGCCTTGAGACAAGGCTCAAAGTACCAGAGTTATGATCCTATTTGCTGCGCTGGTGAAACTTGTTCGACATTGCATTGGGTCAAGAACGATGAAGAAATCACTCCCGACAAAAAGTCGGTATTAATCGATGCTGGTGCTGAATGGAGTTGTTACGCCTCGGATGTTACAAGATGTTTCCCTATCAATGGAGATTGGACCAAAGAGCATCTTGAGATCTATAACACTGTGTTGAAGATGCAATCGGTAACCAAAGAGATGATCAAACCGGGTGCGAGCTGGGATGTACTCCACTTGAAAGCGCACAGAATAATGATTGAAGAGTTCTTGAAGTTGGGAATCTTCAAAAAGGAGTACACCGTGGATGATCTCTTTGAATCTAAAGTCAGTGCCCGTTTCTTTCCACACGGATTGGGTCATTTGCTTGGAATGGATACTCATGACGTAGGAGGATACCCCAACTATTCTGACCCAGATCCCTTGTTACAGTATTTGAGATTGAGAAGAGATTTGCAGGCCGGTATGGTCTTGACTGACGAGCCAGGAATTTACTTCTCGCCTTTCTTGTTGGAAGACACTTTGAAAGACCCAGCTAAGGTCAAATACATCAATAAGGATGTTTTGGACAAGTACTGGTACATTGGCGGTGTTAGAATCGAAGATGATATCTTGGTCACCAAGGATGGATATGAAAACTTCACTGGTATTACCTCCGATCCAGTAGAGATCTCGAAGATCGTCAAGGCTGGACTTGCCAAGGGTAAGGAAGGCTTTCATAACGTTGTATAGTATATAGTGAATACAATATAGATTATAAAAAAATATAATAGACAATGAGCAACTATGTATACAAAATGAGAAAGAAGAATCTGCAATGTGTACACAATCATAATATCAAACATTATATGTCCAAATTCAATCGATTGCTATGGACTATGGTATTACTCTCGCTATGAGCCGGGTACCATACCCAGAATTTCGTACAAATGAATTTTGCTCCCAATAATTGCGGCACGGAGCTTATTTCTCGTGCAGGATTGTCTTCCAACCCCATTACGTGTGTAGGGATGAGAGAGCAGTTCAACAAATTAACAATCACAATAAATTAAAACATCTTCTACGAGTGATAATTGTGAGATCTGAGCAAGCAGCATTTGACGTAGACATCCCATTCAGAGAATAGCTATACGCCAGTACTATTGACTCTTGATCCGGCCTTAAATCCAACTGAGCCGCTAGACCATTACTGGATACTCTTGTTTTAATCACAGTTTTGAATCACAGTTTTGAATCCTCAATTACAATTCCACAATTACAGTCTCATTTGTACTATACAATAATCAATCGTAACTTCTACAGTTAAATTGAGATTTTGATATTGATCTGCCGTTAGTTTCATCCTGATCTTATTAATTTGATAATTTTTTTATTATCATTATTTCCGCTATGGACGAAAACTACGACGTCATCGTGTTGGGCACAGGCTTGACCGAATGTATTCTCTCTGGGATCTTGTCTGTAGAAGGCAAGAAGGTTTTACACATCGACCGTCAGGATTTCTACGGTGGGGAATCAGCCTCGTTAAACTTGTCCCAATTGTATTCCAAGTTTAGACCTTCGGCCCAGAGACCGGAATTGAAAGGCAGAGACCGAGACTGGTGCGTAGACTTGATTCCCAAGTTCTTGATGGCCAACGGAGAATTGACTAACATCTTGGTACACACTGATGTGACTCGTTATATCGACTTTAAGCAAATTGCCGGCTCGTATGTGTACCGGAATGGCCGGATTGCCAAAGTTCCCGCAAACGAAGTAGAAGCTCTTAGGTCTAACTTGATGGGAATCTTTGAAAAGAGAAGAATGAAGCGTTTCTTGGAGTTCATCCAGAACTACGAAGAAGAGAAGTCTTCGACGCACCAGGGTTTCAACTTAGACAGCAACACTATGAACGAAATATACACCCATTTCGGACTTGAGAATGGAACCAAGGACTTCATCGGTCATGCCATGGCTCTTTGGCACACCGATGACTATTTGAATGATGTGGCACGTCCAACTTACGAACGCATTATCTTATACGTTCAATCAGTGGCCAAGCACGGTAGGTCGCCTTACCTCTATCCGTTGTACGGTTTGGGTGAGTTGCCTCAAGGATTTGCCAGATTGTCTGCCATCTATGGAGGAACTTTCATGTTGGACACTCCTATTGACGAGGTGTTGTACGACGAGACCGACGGAATCAAGAAATTTGCTGGTGTTGCCACTAAAGAAGGCACAGCTAAGGCTCCTATCGTCATTGCTGATCCTACGTACTTCCCGGACAAAGTGAACAAGACTGGGGCCAGAGTCATCCGAGCTATGTGTATCTTGGATCACCCTGTTCCCAACACTGGTGACACTGACTCAGTCCAGATCATCATTCCACAGAACCAAGTTGGTCGCAAACATGATATCTACATTGCTGTTGTCTCTGATGTCCATTGCGTTGTACCAAAGGGCTACTACTTGGCTATTGTGTCGACCATCATTGAGACAGACTCTCCTCACATTGAGTTGGAACCAGCGTTCAAGTTATTGGGTCCTAGAATCGACACCTTGATGGGTATCACCGAAATCTACGAGCCCATCAACGACGGCACCAGTGATGGAATCTACATCTCTAAAAGCTACGACTCATCCTCGCACTTCGAGTCAACCACCGATGACGTCAAGGACTTGTACTTCCGTATCACCGGCAAGCCTTTGGTGTTGAAGAAGAGATCTACTACTGAAGAAGAGCTGCAGGACGAAGCTACCATCGGAGGTCTTTAGTTACTTTGATATATGAGACGTGATTAGTATACAATTTACGATTACATTAAGACATAAATAGTAGAGTCAGATATGTGAAAAGTCGTTTCTGAATTCAGGATTTCTACCAGAGTTGATTATACTAAGATTGTTCATACATCACTTTACCACTAACCAAACAATAAAACGTAGGGAATATGAGATCTTAAATATATGCCTATATATGAATATTTCATAAACTCAAATACTCCTTTCACAGTATGACACACCATGCCCATAACTATGCACCTGATGTCCACCAAACAAATATGTATCTATAGTGTGTTTTGGTGTTTTTGGTGTCGTAATATTTAGCTAGATTCATTAGTTGTAAGCCTTTCCCTATCGGAGGACCTGGCAGGGCCACACTATTACTAATGATCGGAATTTGTACCCCCTTTTGAAAAAGTGCGGCTCCATTCTGATAAGATAGACTTGGAAAATAAATATAAATAATGTGCGAATTTTCCAGGGAGTAAACTAGACTTGAACTACAACATTGGATAGAGTTTTCGTAGACAACAAATTCTTTCTATACTCAATATTTCATATTTAGGTATTTCACAACTATGACTAAAACTGCCTCCAAGCCTGTTGAGCTCACCCACAACTTCACTACTAAGTCTGGAAAGCCCATTACCATTGGTACAGGAACTGGAACCAAATGGCAATGGCTCAAAAAAGGTAGACCGGAAGAAGAACAGAACACTTTGACTACCGAGTTGGTGGATCTGATCTTGTTGGCTCTTCAAAATGGGTTTAACCATATCGACACTGCCGAGGTCTATACTACTCATCCTGAGGTTTCTGCTGCTGTCAAGAAATCAGGAATTGCCAGAGAAGACTTGTTCATCACCACCAAGTATACTCCAGGGTTCCGTACTTTCCCAGCAATTTCCAGTGGCCCTACTGAATTCATTGACAGAGCCTTGAAGGAATTGGAGACAAATTACGTCGATTTGTTCTTGATTCATTCTCCTTTTTTTGAAGAGCAGGTCTCTAGGGGCCAGACTTTAGAGAGTGCCTGGACTGAAGTCATCGATGCTAAAAAAGCGGGAAAGGTGAGACACATTGGTGTTTCCAACTTTACGAAGGAACACTTAGAAAGAGCGTTCAAAGTTGCTGGTAACACTGACTTCTATCCTAAAGTCAACCAGATTGAATTCCATCCATATTTGCAGAACCAATCCACCGATATCGTTAAGTTTTCTCAGGACAACGATATCTTGGTTGAAGCATATGGACCACTCAGTCCCTTGTTCAGGGTCAAGCAAAATGGTGCAGATGTGGAAGACCACCCCTTGAAGGAAGTCATTCCCAATTTGGCTGAGAAGTATGGCAAAACGGATGCTCAGATACTATTGAGGTACACTTTGCAAAAGAAGATCTTGCCTATTACCACGTCGTCAAAAGTTGACAGAATTAGACAATCGTTAGAGGTCTACAACTTTGAAATCTCAGACGAAGACGTAGCTGAAATAGATAAAATTGGCGCTAGCTACCATTTCAGACAATTCTTTGTAGAGGAGTACGATCATTAGTAGATTCATGTTACAGGCACTTTCTAGAGTATGGACGTTTTTAAAATTGGTGTATATCTATTGTGTGGCATTATATTATGGTTGATTGCAAAAAGATCGCAACAGATTGCAAACGCTTCGCTTTTTTCTGGGGGTGAAAAATAAAACTATGGCTGCAACATTTAATATAGATACTTAGAAATTGGACTAATCCCTAGGAGTTAAACTCGGCAAATAAACAAAGTAGCAACAAATTCTGAAAGATTACTAATACTAGACACTGGATACAAGGGGGCTGCAAGACATGGAAAAGCGGTAATTTTTTGTTCTCCGTTCCGTTCTCAGCCACAGGAGAAATTCAATGCCTCAGTTACCTTAAGTAACTTGTTATCAGTATATTATATATTAACTACGGGTCAGCTAGATTTTCATTTTAAGCTATTTTTACGTTCCTATCACTTTCATCAATTGAAAAACTTGTATATTGGTAATGACAGTAGAATTGACCCCAAACTTCAAGACCAAATCTGGCACTTCCATCACTATCGGAGCTGGCTCTGGTACAATTTGGAAATCGGTCAAGAGATCAGACCCTAAGAACCAGGCCAATCTCGATCAAATTGTAGACAAGCTTGCCTATTCGATCAAAAAAGGCTACAACCATTTAGATACTGCCGAGGTCTATACCACTCACCCTGAAGTCGGAAGAGCTATAAAGAAATCCGGGTCACCTAGAGAGGACCTTTGGATTACAACTAAATACAACCCTAGCAGCAGAGTGGCTGAAAAGAAAGTCCACTCCCCCAAGGAGTTAGTTGAATCTGCCTTGAAGGAATTGAATACTGACTACATCGACTTGTTGTTGATACATCACCCATTCTTCAAACCAGAACAAACCAAGTACAATTACGATCTAGCTACCTTATGGCAAGATGTTATCGAAGTGAAGAAATCAGGTGCTGTAAGATATATTGGTGTGTCCAACTTTACAGTAGACCATTTGAAGACTATAATAGCCGTCAGTGAAGGTGAAGGTAAACAGTTTTTACCTGTGGTTAACCAGATCGAATTCCATCCATATCTACAAAACCAGGAGATTCTTCAATTCTCTCAAGAAAATGGGATTTTGGTTGAAGCATACGGACCATTGACTCCTTTGTTCAGAGTCGTAGATGAGAAGACCAACAAAGAAGTCACTGACCATCCCTTATCCAAGTTGCTTCCACAGTTAGCTGAAAAATACGGAAAAACAGAGGCCCAGATTTTATTGAGATACACATTGGATAAGAATGTCCTTCCCATTACTACTTCAACTAAAGAGGAAAGAATCGACCAGGCCTTGAATATTTACGACTTTGAGTTGAGCTTTGAAGATGTTGACTTAATCGACTCTGAAGGTGCCAAATTTCCATACCGAGCTTTCTTTAAACCCTATTTCTAAGGATAATATACAAGTCTACAGACTACTGAATTAAATACTAAATATTACTTAGTATTTTTTAATATACATTCTAAAAATCTAATGATCATCATCCAAATAACAAGGAGGCTGCTAATTCGACGTTCCCATCAGTCATCTTCAATGCAGATATAGCATCTGTCTTCGAGAAGCCAAGGCCAATCAAATGGTCAATATCCTCTGGCTTGGGCTTGTAAGCTGAAGAAGATGAACCGTGAGATGCACTGACGGAAGCACCTGTATTCTGTCTTTTTGCAGCGGCTTCGGCAGCAGCAGAATTTGCTGGCTTTGAGTGTACTGAAGCGGTGGCCGTAGTGCTGCCTGTAGCCATAGGAGCATCGCTGAATATATTTCCTCCCAATTGACTTCCTATAGTTCCCCCAGATTTGCCAAAGATGCCATTGCTGGGAAGTTCGGAGGCATCCAAGAACTTGGTCTCGATAGATTTGCCAACAACCAACACGTTTTTTTCGAGATCAATGACACACTTGTGTCTCTTCAACATGTCCAAGCCAAACAATAAATCTACCAGGGTATCCAAGACAGTAAAAGAACACGGGATCTCAATCCTAGAGTCTCCAATAGTAATTGGTACACTGTGTATCTTACCCTCAATGGTCTGTTGGCCCACACCTTGGGCTATGCCTCTGTATCTTCTGTCAATAAGTCTGTCTATGCCTACTTTCTCAGCCAATTTCGGCGATATGATCGTGGTTTGTGCTCCAGAATCCACAAAAGCCTGCACTTTCTGACCATTGATTGCGATGTTGATATAGAGCATGTCTACAGTGGTGAAACTCTCTGGAGTGATGTTGTAGGCCAACTCCATATTCTCTTGGATCTGTTCTTGTCTAATGATATCCAAAATCCGCGCTTGATTGGTTGGATCGTCTGGATTCTCGTATAATCGCCTGAGTTCTTCATGGTTGCCTCCGCCGTTACTCAAATTGTGTTGTTCGATCTGTAGGGTCATAGCTTCTTTGAAACGCGTCGGATCATTCAAAGCAGCATGCAATTCTGGCTGTTGTGATCGGATCTGCTCGACCATCTGGGGACTACTTAAAATCTGTTGTCGCATCATCTCTATACGGCTATCCACAGCTGTAGTTTCTGGATCTGAAGTAGATACACCTACAGATTGAGACCCAGTGTCAACTGCAGTTCTCACCGATAACATAATGAGATCGTCATCTCTGATTCCAAGTTCTTGCAATGTCTTTTTTTCCTCATGAAGTGATTTTCCATTGAGTATCAACGTCTGTTTACTAGGTTCTATGCTAGTCTCTGCCTCTATATATGCTCTGAAGTCAGCAAGCGGAAGCTCTCCGGGGATATCACCCGAGACGATCTGGCCCGTAGAATCTACAGAAACTGTAATTCTCATATCAGTAGTAATCGATAGAAATAAAATTAAAAATCGAAGCAAACTGGAACAATTATAGTCAAAAGGAAACAGAAATAATTTGTTCCAATTCAGAAATGTTCATCTGCAAAATGGGCAATATTATCTATTTATAATATGTAAAACTGGTGGCAACTTTTCTGACCAGTCGAGCTGTATACACAAGTTGCGAAACTAAGTTGAAAATCACAATAATATAGTGGAAGAAAATAGAAGAAGATGGAAACTTGCCACTCGGCCGTAAAAGCCATAACACGTCTGTGTTGCTATTACCACCTACCATGTTTTCCAAGTTTACTATTCTAAACTTATTATATGATTTCTTGGAATAGGTTGTTATATGAAGTATAATTTAAATGGTGTAGAACTATGTACTAACTACCTACTAGAATACAATAAATGCAAAATAATACAATATTGCAATTTACAAATTCTAATTGAAATCAATTCTCTACTTTTTCACTGTAATTGCTCTACTGTAATTATTGTACACTGCCCTATTCAAGATCAGTTTCCTTGAACTCGGACACGCCGTCTTCAAGCAAACTCTTGCCCACTTCCCAAAGATGTACAATGTTGTCATCAGCTACAGACCCAATGGTCCAGTCCTTGTATGGACACCAGCTCAAGTCTGTCACCGAACCCGTGTGTCCAGCGTGCATCATAAATAATTCTGGGCATCCATCTTCAGCGTCCTCCTGTTGCTGTTCTTCTCCGATCTTGAATAAGTCCCAGATGATCAACCGGCGATCTTGGGCCCCAGACGCTATTATTCCATCTCTATGTGGGGAAAACTCCAACGAAGTGATCGAGTCTGAATGACCCATCATGGTGTGAAGCAAGCCATCTTTATTTTTCTCTTTGTTACTAAACTTTCTCAAGTCCAAAACATTGATGTTGGAGTTGGTATTACCCACCGCTAACAAATACTTGGAGAACGGAGAGAAAGCTACGGAGTTGATTCCATTTGATACATCGTTGTAGTACAATGATACAGGCACTTCGGGTGTTCTCAAATCGAAAATGTAAGCACACTTGTCGTCTGAGACTGAGGCAAACATATTTTCGTCGAGGGAGTGCCATTTGACGTCGTTAACTATGTCGGAGTGAGAATTGTTCTTGAACACTTGATTTGAAGAAAGTGACTCATGATTGATATCAGTCAAAACAATCGACTTATCGTCTGAGGACGACAACAAATAGCCCTTTCTGTGGCTGTTCCACGACAAACCATACCCATTGCTAGTATGAGGTGTGATGTGAAGTAAAGATTTCTTTTCTTCACTGTTCAAGCCGTAGATATCTACGTCCCCTTCACCGTTTATGGTGGCTACCGTGTCGGGATCTTGTGGCATATAGCGGGCCCGGTTGATTTCGAAGTTGTTGGCCAATTTCTTGCTAATTTTGATCCTAGAAGTAGCCTTTTTGGCACTTTCTGTGGGTTGGGAAGAAGGAATTTCTGTAGAAGCAACTTTTAAATAGTTTGTATCTTCACCAGAAGTGTGGGTGCCCAAGAGCAACTTGGACTGAATAACCCCATCTACTTCAGTATGCTGAGGTAACCATTGAATGGTTAAAGAAGGCCAAGTCAAGGCTGTTTCTGAAACAAACTCATACATATACCGACAGTTTTTTCTCCACAATTGATATTCCTCTTTGATGGTGAGCTCACGTTGAACATTATCGTCCATATCGGAATTGGCATCTACCTCTGAAGACATCTCCATAGAAATTGTTTATGGTGGTATTATGTAGAACGTTCTTGTAGAAGAGATGGTACTTGGAATTGGAATTAGATCAATTCAAATAGTGAAATATTGAGCAACGCGATATTACAATGCCGGTGGTTACGCGCTTTCACTAATTTTTTTCAGTAGGAAATCTAATGATTTTCCTAATATCCTCTGGATCTTCCAATACTGCATCAAGTCGCTTCAATTGGAACCTCATAATATAGCACTAATATTTTATTCTTTATGCTCTTCAATAATAAACTAAACACTTACATATTCAACATTTCTCTATAATGCATCAATTCTAATAAATAATATTGTCTTAACTAATTTTACAGCCAGTCAAACAAGAATATCATCTGGAAGACTCGATCGTCTCTCCATCTGGTCTACCTCCAAGTACTCGCTGGTACGAGTGCTCTCATTCACTTCGTAGAAATCAATGACCTTCAATGCATCACTGATATGGTTGAAGTATGGCTCTCCGTCGCTCTCTATCAAATCGTAAATCTCAGCAGTATCATCCAAATCCATAGGGATAGTTGCTATCTCTTCCTCGTTAAATTCAGCAGATAGTTCAGAGAAGCTTCGACGTCCTCGCATGTGAGAGAACGCCGATCTCTTCTGCGCATCGAAGTATTTTACATCTTCTAAATCATCAAGGAGCATCTGTACTATACCTGTCTTGCGTAATCGTAGTCTCAATCTAGCATTCTCGTTCACTCTGACGAAAAATGAATGGATACTCCTTCTTTTGTAACTTGTAAGAAGTTCCGTCAATATCTTTGCCGCAGACGAATCGAGATCTGTCATGCCATGTAAATCAAAGATGATATACTTTGTCATCGCTGGGCTTCTACTTCTCTTCAGAGCAGGATGAGCTTTAGTAGAGCCATACATTTCAACTCTCTGAAGTCTAGTACGCAAATCGCTACTATTGGTGAATGTCAATGGTTCTGGAATCTTAATAATCAAGCAACCCTCAATCTCTTCAAGAACATGAGTATTCAAGTGGGTGAAATTTCCATCAGCAAATACATTTAATTGCGAGTTGATCGCCTTTTCAGATCCGCTAAAGCTTGAAGAACCAATGCCGTTAAGCTGGTCGTCTATGCTATCTGGGATTTGGAGATGAAGAAGAGAAGCATCAGGAATATCGGCATCAAGGAAAGTGTTGGATCCCGGGTATCTACCCAAAATCTGGATTCTGGATTCCGCAGAATGTCTAATAACTCGAATCAACAGATACACCAATCCAACAGCAATGCCTCCTTCCATTGAGAAAAACAAAGTGGTCATCACAGTAACAGCGAATGTGATTAATTCGTTGTATCCTCCACTTTGCCAATGGAAATATAGCTCATATGGGGCTTCTTCTATCAACAGGATCCCGATTACTGCTGTAATCACACTGAGCATACACTCAGGAACAAAATAGAGGTAATCTAGAAGAAAGAAAACAGTAAACAAGGTGCAAATCCCCATGATGGCACCCAGCATGGTGGTCTTGGCTGACATTGCATTGATTTTACTTCTACCATAACCTCCGAAAGCTGGCAATCCACCAAACAGAGATGCTACGACATTGATGAATCCCAAAGCAACCAACTCTCTGTTGGAAGAAATGGGCAAATCATAAGTCGAACCCAATGATTTAGATGCAGTGGTAGATTCGAAGAAGCCTAACATTGCGCACAAGAAACCCGATGTACTGAGAGTCTTGTATAAGGGCAAGACTTTCTTCGAGAATGGGTTATAAAGCTTAACCAGGCCGTCACTTTTGATCTTTCCAATGATCGAAATGCCATCTAAATCCCAACGCAACTTCGAACAGAGATAAGTTGAAATACTGACCACCAATAGAATTTCTGGGATGTAGGCTGCATTTCTGAATCTTCTGTCGGGTCTTTTGTCAGCATACTTCTTGAATATTCTCAAAACCATAATGATGACAAACCCTGTCATACTGATCTTGAAAGTCAAAGGATTTGTCTCTTTATAGTGGTGGATAAAGAATCGTACTTTGTCAAAGGGCGAATGTATGTCCATTTCATTGGGGTCGTCGACTATTTCTTTAAGTAGTTTCTCTAAACCACAAACTACGATCGAAGCGTTGATAACCATGACAATACCGACTCCACTGATGAATCCCTTTAATAATGAAGCAGAGAGAACGTTATCCAAGAAGCCAAATCTGCCCAAGCCAAACCCGAGAAGGCTGGCTCCACTTACAAAAGTTATTGCCACTACAAACTCAAGCGGGTCCAAATGCTTCTTATTGGCATGGTGTAAGAGTGGCTCTACCGCCTGACCAACAATAAGAGATATAGGTCCTTCTGGACCTACAACCATCTGGGGAACACTTCCAAATACAGCGTATATCAAAGGCGTCACCCCTAACGACAACAAACCTGAGAGTACTGGAACTTTCGCCAAGGTGGTCGCGTAAGAAAGCGAAAGAGGTAGTTGGAAAAACACCAACGTCAATCCACCGATGAGGTCACCTATAAAGTAACGGAAATTGTACTCTTTTATCCATGACATACATGGTAAGTAATACGGAAGAATGTCACTCCATTCCAAGTTCTCAAGATGCCTCGTAGCTGCTGGCGTATAGTCGTTGTAGCCCTCGTTGTAATCGCCAGAAGGGGATGTTGAATCTGAATTTGGTGGAGGAGGATTCACATAATGAAGACTGCTGGGGTGGTGAACTGTAGGAGTACTTCTATAAACTACAGATTCTACATCAGCAGTATCTATTAGATGTCTGTGTAAGACAGGCGCTATGTTTTTAGTCGGAGGAGACGAGAAACCTCCCATAGGACTCGAACCCCATTTGGTATTGGAAGCCCGTGGTGAAATTGAATTAGTTATGGCCAGATAGTCCTGTTGTGTATTTTCTCTGTCAAGAAGCAGCTGGCGATCGAAGCTAACCGCGTTGACTCTTTTGCTGGAAATGTGACGAATAGAAGCATTGGGACTGGTCATTCTGTTTTCGACCACAGGCGTTCTGACCAGAGATCTTACAGACAGTCTGTGTGAGGACGAGTTTGCTGGTTTCGACATTATGATAATATAAAGGTAAATTGAAGAGTGCAATATGAAAGCTATTATACTAACTAGCAGGAAATAAAGGACAAATGATGATGATTATTTAGTGTCAATGTGAAAAATGAATGTTGATTATCTTTTGGAAACTGATGAAAAATAGATACACCGGATTTGTTAGAAGATATGAGAAACGAGTTCACTGTTCTAGGTAAACTCTAGATAACTACCTCAACTGAAAAGCATGTACATACATGTACAGATTCACGCGTGATAGAGAGTTAACAGCTGATGAAAATTTGCATCGATTCTAGCTGACTGGCTTAAGAATGATTGTCATTGGAAAATAGTGGGGCAGAAATGACGTCAATATAAATAGCATCGAATTATGGAGCTGTCCACGTGAGCAGTCTCATCAAAAGTCTTAAATTTTAGGGTTGTCTTGTTGTGCTTTCGTATACAAGAAAAGACATGGCTTAGATGAATTTGGAATAGGGTTTAGCGGATCGCATAGAAGTGTTTACGAATAAACAGTCTATGACGTATTGAAATAGCAGTTGATGCACACATGCTGTCATATGCTAAATAAAGGAATAGTTGGTCGTGTTTTTTTCTACATTTTCCTCTTTTTAACATGTCGCTGCGAATCACTTGAGTATTTTCCATCCAATTGTCGCTTCCTCTATCAAAAATTCGGTAGCCAAAGTTTTTGATCAGTTTACAAATTGTCAAAATTAAGTTTTCCTTAATAATTTCTTAAATTGGGAGTTTCTTTTAATCCACTTTTTAGGGATTATTATTTGCTAAAATAAGGTATTCTTCGAAAGAATTATTCTCACTCAATTCTAAACTTTTACTTTTCGCAATCCTTTGGTTGCGACTGTACATAATTGAGCTTCATATTGTAAGCTGTACTTTGTAATCAGGTTTACTAAACCTCTTCCAAACTAGGCAATAACCGTTTGATATTACTCTGCATTTTACTCAATGAAAATGATTCTTTTTCAATAAAGGAGATGTTGGATGATTGCACAGATAGTTTTGTCGGTCCAATTCCGACAACGTACCACTTGAAGATGAAAAAATATGACTAAGAAAATTGCAGTAGGGGCACTTGATCACTTACGTGGTTTATCTCTCCGAATGAAAAGCTTTCTGTGAGGCTGGCTTATTTTCAACTAGACACTATCTTTATTGGTATTACATCAGATACTATGCAATTGTATCATAAGATAGAAAGAATTGTCAATGCAAGTCCTCTACAAGAATGAAGTTCTCACTAGTGTCGAGTCCTGAAGATGAAATTCTTGAGGGTCAAGTATCCAAAACACTTGAGTAAGAAATAAAGTCCAGTAGTTCAATACTGGGATTCTCTTGGTATATTAGTGTGGAGTTAACCGGTGGCTATTTTCCACTTTTGTAAAAGGGGATCCAATTCAGGATCCTTCAAGGGTACATTTAGCAGCCATTTTCTAAGCTACTGCAGAAAAGTTTTATTTACAATCCACCGATTTCGATGAAACTAGAAATTGCCCGTAATTTATTTAGGGTTAATAGAATCAAATGATTGGGTAGGATTATACTATTATTTATATACGTGTTCTAATAGCAATCTAGGTATACGTATGATTGGGAGTAAATCAGAAGACCATGTCACGTGTATGTACTATTTGTTCATTTTGGGCGATATTTCAATCCAGTTTTGTGACTGATTCCTAAAAAAGTGTAGATAAGAACAAATCCACAGGCGACAAATTATGATCGCTGAAGATGCAAGACATCCTTCCACAAGATACTTCTGCAGATTTTCATGCTGCAAACTGCAGAGAAATTCATGCGTGTTGGCTTGTGGAAACCATGTTTTTCAAATATTTGGACAAGTGCTTAAACCAAAACCATAGCATATCTTGGTTAGTTTCTAACTTCAAACCTAATGCCATATAGTAGCATCAGTGATGAATACGAGCTATTAGAAGTAGTATGCAAGGAATGGTTCGTCTAAGAGCCCATGGGGAGGTTCTTCTAAGGAAAGTAATAGAGAACACTTCTATGAACCCCCAAGAGAGCAACTTACTTACGGAACATACCATCTGAGAAAACAAGCATCCTCAGATCCTCAAATATCATCGTCATGATGATATTACGAAGAAAAATATGTTACCCATATACATGGAAAACTGTTATAGAGGAGACTTCGCAAATAATTGCTAATTTTCGAGACATGCCAAATTGGTATAAGAAAGTTTTCCATTATATTGATGAACCATAAGTCAATACAACATCAACCAAGACAAAGTGATTGACATTATTCACACAAATTGAAACGCGTGTCTGCAAAAAAAATGTCTCTATGCCTTTGAGTAGTCGTTAATCTCGAAATGTAGTTCGACTGCAATATCGGCTTATTTTTCAAGCAATTTGTTTCCGTCTATTTAGGAAGATGGTTTCGTTGTGTTTTGTTGTTCCGCCTTGATAGAGGTAATGAATATTGCACATCGGAATTTATGAACAATTTGTCGCCAGCTGAACCACGAACGGTCTTGGTCTTCTTGTATTCCTCTTGTGCTTAACCAGATGTAGTCTCGTGCAATGGCCTCTACTTGCGTCACCGTCAACTTTCTAATGAACGGTATTCCAGCAAATTGAAAATTGTACGAAGTCAATTTTGCCTGCAGCTTGATATGCAAGTGCTAGTCATATATTCAGTAAGAGCAGGAGGAGTCACTATTGACAACAATGACAAATCAAACCAGAATTCAGACAATTTGGCAATTGGGTAGTGCATTTTCATTTCGAATTAAGATATTCTGTGGCTACAAAAAGTGAGGTGTATTCATCCACCTTGTAGATGTCTCTAAATTTCTCCCCTGCCAATGTAAGGTAAGATTTATCCAAATCAGTGGTGTGCAAGGAAGTCTCATCAGACTGAGTTTTATTTGAATCACTCAAACTTGAGAAAAGTGAGTATATTCTAAAGAATCATAAAAATAAATAACTATTAGAAGTATAATAAATTTTGAAGGATAATTCACGTTAATGAAAAATCAATACTATGTTTTGAACAAATTTTAATAGCAATGTTGAGTAGTTACTGCAAATTCGTGAATACGGAAGTGGTGTTTGAATATGTAGTAGAAAAGTTAACAAATACAATCTATGGGTTAATATCTGCAATATAAGTGTACAAGTCCAAAAATATAAACGATATAATGACATCCTTTACATTAATAAAATATAAATAGTTTGGTAATAATAAGCAAACACAGTTTGTTAGAAACACCAAACATGTGAACATTAAATATGATATAAACTTGGAAATAGATTAATTTGTCTCACAACAATTAATGAATTTAATAATAATTATTTTAGAGTGAATAAAAGGCATTTATATATAATCAGCTAATAAATATGCATTAGAAGAGGTTTTAATCTTGTAAGCTGTCTATTAAAATGTAACTGTACAAATTGAAACAGATATTGCGCTGAATAGAGATGAATATATACACATGAAAGTCCGACTTTATTAAAGAATATTTTGTTATTATTTTATATTTATTCATTTCTACATTCTTAACTATTATTATCATTGTTTTAATAAATTAACTTGGCTTTTTAATAATCAGATTAGTAAATTTTTTACTAATATATGTCTTTTCTCTAAACATATATTCAGTATTTAGATCAATATCAATTGCTTTAAATATCAAAGACAAATATTTGTAAGCAATATAATTATGTTATCAGACCCAACATGTAAATGATTTTTCTTTATATATTTCATCGTTAACAATACTTGAACTTTTTTGGAAATTAATCTTTTGTTCAAATTGTTTTCTTTTCCCTCTTTTCTCTATTTGAATTCACTTTCTAAAATTTTCAAGATAGTTTTAAAATTGCATTACTTCCATTATCAATTTGTTTATGATAATTATCACTATTATTTCTACTATTTGAGTACTGTCTTTTGTTCTTCAACAAATTAATATTATAAAAATAAAATTTTGAAATACACTTTTTCTTTATACTCAATATAATTTCATATTATAATCCATTATCTCCTTGGATAGTAGATAAACAAAAGCACTATTAGTTTTTAGTAATTGTTATCAGTGTAATTATATTTCATACTCAATTCTAAATTCCTGATGTTTTGTAAGAAATTAAAAATAGCCTTTTCTTGTTAGATCAGGAAGAAAAACCGATAAACTAAAAAGTGATTCATATCAATTTGTCTTTCACATTCAATGTCCGCAACATTTTCATAATCAACAAATTAATTCGATTCAATACCATACAGTCTAATGGTATATCTCCTAGAGATTTTGTTTGGTACCTGGGAGTCAAGTAATTTCCAAATTAGCATTCGGGAGACAATATTTGTATGGTATAACTTGGCATTTTATGTGATACAGCAAACACATAATAAACATTTGCCCTCATGAAATTTTATTGGTCTGCCTTATTTGAAATCTTTGTAAAACAAACTGTAACTTGCTGAAACAGTGGGGAAGGAATAAATAATGTTATATGTTACATCCGAATAAGACATTCGTAAATGTTAGAATTCCAGATTGACGAGTGTAACATACAAGTGCAACCAAAATGATAAGGATGATTTACAAAGAATTGAAAAGGCCGTATCTAGTATTTCTGAGATTCCAAAGTCTCACAGAATACTTTTTACGGTTCAATGGGTATGGCCATTTTCATTATTCATTGGGTTACACATAGCACCAGACTTACCATGGGTTTTGGTAAAGAGAGGAAAAGACCAGGAAGTTAAAAATTAATTGAAGCGTCTTTTGTCCGAGAATCTCACATTTCAGAGAAAGATGTATTATCCCAAGGTATTTTGACAATTATATTCAGATGGCTTTCAGAGAAGAGGATGCAAAAGACGTTGGATCTTTCAGTGATTGCTTCAGGGAACAAACTGGAGAAGAACTAGAATTGCTGGTTGAACTTGGTTTTTCCAATGTTTCTGTAGACCTTCTTCGATGGAATATTCAACTGCGTTCTACCAACAAGAAGGATTGGCCGTTAGAATGTGATTTACTTTCACTATCATATAATACTCTTTAGGTATTATTGATATTATTAGCTGGTCATTTCTTTCCCTGAAGCTAAGGAGAAGAAGAATTTATTCAACTGGACAAAGGACAATAAGTCTTTTGATTTTATTGGTGGTAGGATTGGGCACTTGTCCTTCCACGAGTGCAAAATTGGGTGTTGGAATACTGTTATTACTTTTTTACCTTTATTTATGATTTGACGGTGGGTACAATGTGCCATTGTATAGTTGCCGAAGTACCATCTTCTAAATTGAGCACCAAGACAGTTATTATTGCCAAGAATAGATATAACGTTGCACATATCGTTCTAGAGTGATCACTCCTTACATGCTGAGTCCAATAGCTTGGAATTGGAATGACAAGACTGGTTTTTCTTGGCTGCAATAACTTTTTTGGGCTCTGTTGGGGCCTTTATTGAATTGCCAGAAACGAAATATAGAACATTTGCTGAAATGGATATTTTGTTCCAAGATGGAGTTTCTGCTCGTAAATTTAAGAGCACTGAGGTTTAGGTAGTTGATGGAAAAGTACAGTGAAACTGATATTTTGCATTTTTTTGAACATGTCGATAAAGTAGATGTTGATATTCTTGAAGAAAAAAGTTAATCCTACTTTTCTATTTTTTTATATGGAATGTTATTCGATATAGCCCATGATGTTTTAATTACACCTATTTTTCATGATATGTCGTCCTAATGTTCTTGTGTTAATTTGAAAAAGTTGTAACAGCAATCAATTATTTCGTCATTACTAACATGAATGTTCTTTAATTGACATTGATATACGGCTGGGTAGTAATAAGGGAAGTTCAAAGAAACTTTTTGTCTATTATGTAAGTGTTTGTACTCTTATTTTTAGAACATTCCAATGATCCAAGCTCTTAAATGATATTTAGAAGTCTCAGTATGGGAACGATCAAACATGTAAAATCATGAATCCCAGCATTACATTAAGTGGTAAATTTTAAAAGTTAGATGTTATTTTCGTTGGAATTGATTTTATAGACTGTTTTGATTTTTGGAAATTCATATCAAGAATAAACTAATGCAAAAGGGGTATATTATTTAGAAATAAAAAAAATTAGATAGTAACTTTCTTTGAACAATCTTGGCATTATATAACTATAAAATAAATTAATTTTTTTTTGTAACCCATATGAATTAGCACATATTTGATATGCAGAATACGATTTCAGTTAAGTCAACTACCACATCTCACCACTTAGGAGCTGTATTTTTCTGCGAGTATGAATGACATTGTAAATCACAGTTTTATGGCTTGAAAGATGAAGAATAAAGAAAACATGCAGTTCCAGAGGAGACTTTCTAGGTGACTTGCGTGGAAAACTACCGGCTATATTCTGGTAATAAAACAGATAATTTCATCTTGTATATATAAAAAATATTGCTAGTCTAATCTTTAAAAAAATATTCTATAAGATCATATTCGTTGTTCCATAAGTCGCAGTGAAGGAAAAGAGTTATTATAAATTATAGTTAATTATTGATATTGTCTGCTGAATTTATTAGGATTCTAACAATTGAACTATCCTTTTTGTTGAAAAGGCAATTCCTGTTTTCGAAGACTACGAAATACACAATTCCTCAAGTTCCAGTCTCTTACATATTATGTGACCTTTTCAATAGGTATGATGATAAGATATATTTCAATTTGAAAAGTAAGCAACTTATACCACTTAAAAAATAAGACCCTCTATGTGTACCAATTCTTGAAAAACAATTCTGAAAGGATTCCTTCTCCATTCAGTAGACTTTGAAGAGTTCGGGATTTTTACAGAAGGATACATTTCCACGAGGTAACTACATACAAAGAGGTATTATACTCCCATATATGATAATATATCAGTAGAAATATCCCAGGCTAAGAGTCCATTTAGCTGTGAGCCTCAGTATATCTCACTTGATTTCAAAAACATCCAACTCCAACTCGACAAGAATATAATTTTTCTAAGATGGCAACTCTGTGTCCCAAGTATAAAATGACTGTTATTACTCTGCTAATTACTACTAAGTTCACTTTAAGTTTTCAAGAATGGTTTAATCGCGGCAGCTTGAGTTGAGATATTGTGCTGCTTCCTTCATTTCTGTAGGTATTAATTTCTAGAGTATAATATTTAGGTCTTAATGGTTGTTACTTTTTCTTCTTAAATGTTATAATTCATGGGTAAAGTTTCTTCTGATGAAATGATTATTTCGAAAATAGTTATTTTAACTTACATCTTAATTTATATTTTAATGCATTTCTCAACATTATTTCTACTCCATAAAGTTTTGTCTAGACTTAATTTTCAAATTTCCAAATTGAAACTCTTCATTTATAAAATTGTTTGAATTATTTACATTAATGTACATAAACTTCAGAATCTCGTAACGTCGTATTTTTACTTCATCTTAACAGCGTTTGTTATAAAAATAGGCACTCAAGATAAAAACCATATCTTGATTCTTAAAACTTAAAAAACAAGCATTTTGGATTATTATACTTTAAACTTCTCAATCTCAGACGTATTTTCTGAATAAATATCGTAACTTGCGAATTGCCTAGCGGGCACTCTTTTCTCAAACAACAAGTCTAGTTCCTCATAAGTTCTATTTCTTGTTTCAGGCAATCTATAATAACTCCATATAAAAGTTGGAAGTGCTGTCGCAAACCAAACAAAAGCAGTTTTTCCTCTCAAATTTGCGGATCCTGGATTAATAAGGTAGGGTTCAACAATGTATGAAATTAGATTGACAAGATTGTAAGAATTTCTTGCAAGACAAACAGACTGTGATCTGACTCTAGTTGCGGACATCTCAGCAGAAATTGTGAAGGCAAGAGGGCCAATAGTTAAAGCATAGGTACTAACCCAAAGCATAGTCAACCCACACTGAACCCATTTCACTGTCCCATTTGATTCAGCAGGCTTTGCTAAAACACCAATTAAAAACAAAAACAACACAAGGAAAGCAAATCCTGTCACATAGATAGTTCTTCTACCAAATCTAGCTAAAAGAAACCAAGAGCAAACTGTTCCACTAAATGCTATCGCAGTTGTACCTAAATTTAATTTGTATGTTTCACTGCTATCCAAACCAGCTTGTGAAAAAAAATAACTTGGAGAATAAGCAAAAGTAGAACCAGAAAGTACTTGTCCAGCAAATGCAATACAAACTATCTCTGTTCGACGCAAATTAACTCCTTGGAAGCATTGAATATAACCTTTCCAGCCTCCGGTTGATTTTAGATTTGCCAACTGTTGTTCCTGTTCAAGTTTATTGGTATGAATCATCAATGCGAGAGTTGTTTTTGATCTATCTGCAATTCTCTTGGAGCCCAAACGTTTGATAGATTTTTCAGCTTGTTCAATTTTTCCTTTTCTAATTAAATACCAAGGCGAGTCTGGAGCTAATAGAGTCATAATGAATAAAGGTGGAATCCACATCCATTGCAATCCGTATGGAATTTTGTAAGACCATTTAGTGTCATTGTTTACTAATGCTTGCAAAGCCCCAGCTGCAACAAATTGGCCTGTTGCCCAATATAAGTTAATGATTGATGTAAGATATCCTCTCAACTGGAGTGGAAGTATTTCAGATGCATATGATATACCCATTGTTGCAAATATTCCCCAAGGAATACCACATAAAATTTGTCCGACTAGAAGAACTTCTATTGTTTTTGCGAAGAATACAATGAAGAGAAAACCAGCCATAAATGTCAAACTTACAAGAATCACTATCCTGTGACCAAATCTTTCTGCCAAATAACCATTAAAGAATACACCAATCATAGTGCCAACAGTACTTGCACATCCAAGACCAATTTGCCATCTGGTGGGCAATTCGTACAGAATTGACCCATCCTTGGCGACAATTTGATCCCCAAAAACCTTCTTAAATTGAGGGTATGCGTAAAAGGAGCTTGTTAAAATACAATCGTAACCTTCCATAATGATTGTAGCACCTAATACAATAGACCAAAGCATTGCTGGCTTGTGATCAGCCCACGCCTCACTAAGAGTCATTTCATGTTGCTCATCAGCAGCAATTCTGGCTATGCCCTTCAAATCTGCTTCACTTTGTTGAGCTTCAATTTTCAAATCCGTAGAAGAAACACGTTCAACATGTTCAACAAGTGTCTTGGACTTTATGTCAGCTCCCATTGTTCTTATTTTGTAATAATTATTAGAAATTTATCATTTACTCAAAGCGTACTCGAGTTAGTTTATATATCGCGTATTGGACGTGTAGATTTACAGTTGTCTCACATTATTGACCCCACACAGATAAATGCAAGTTCATCAATTATATTCACATCAATTGTCTTTGGTACAGGAATAACAGGCATAGCAATAAGGCACCCATTCCCTTGTGCGTGAGGAAAATATTCGCATTAAATTCGGATTTATAACAAGAATGACCCAAATGATTTGAAAGTGGCTTAAAAATTGAATCCTGGTTTGGATGTGGTTGCGCATTTACGCAGTAAGATCTCTACAGAAGAAGGAATAACTTCGGAATAATATAAAATATCTTCACAATAGCGTAATTGAAACTAAGATTTGTCGGCCCCACTTTTTTTTAATCTTCCTCGAAAGGGGGTAGTGCCCCACTCTCAAATATATAATTTCTTTGTTGATTATTCCGAAATTAACCCAAATAAGTGGGAATAAAGTGTAAGACGTCGATTATACAATGAAAATATCATCACCAGGGTATTGTAACTAGTATATAGCTTGAAGTATATATTATGTAACTATTTCTCGATGTTTCAATTTTTGATACTTAAAATGACAACTTGAAAATGAGCAACCATCAAAATATGGAATACTATTCGTTGGATCGACTGATCGATTCAGATACACGGTTTACCCGTGGTATGTGGGAATTGAAATATGGCATCAATCTTCGTTGGGCCTTGGAAAATGTGAAGACTGTGGTTAAAGAATCCGGTGCCATTGAAACTGTCTCTGCAACTCAGAGAATTTCTCAAAGAGGTGATACTTTAAATAATCCAACCATTACTTCTTCTATATCTTCACCTTTGGAAGGTATTGTTAAGTTTGAGGCTTATCATCACCTATCTGGGTATAGAAATTATCCTGAACCTCGGTTTGGTTTGAATGAAAAAGATATTCCCAATGTTACAACTTCAGTTTCTGACAACATCTCTAGATTGGAAACGGAGGGCAATATTTCGGTGAAAGTATCTAACAAGCCAGCCACGGTAGAATTTTTGGGTAAAAAAGGTAAGCTATTAACTAAGTTGGGGAATAAGTCTTTGGGTTGGGTCAAGGATGCTCGAAGTCCTCATAACTCCACGCCAACAGGCTATTCTATTTATACTACTGCCCAACTACATCTTTCGGTCGGTGAAAAATTATTTGGATTGGGAGAGAGATTTGGTCCTTTCATCAAGAACGGTCAAAGAGTTGAAATTTGGAATGAAGACGGAGGTACGCTGAGTGAATGGACATATAAAAATATTCCCTTTTATCTTTCTGACAGAGGATACGGTGTCTTTGTTGATTCGTCCTCCAATGTCGTTTTCGAGTTACAATCTGAAAGAACAACCAGGGTCAATATTACTGTACCAGGAGAAGGAATTAGATTTTATGTCATTCACGGTCCTGATCCTAAAAGTATTTTACGGAGATATACACAGCTTACTGGCCGTCCGGCCCTACCACCAGCTTGGACTTTTGGACTTTGGTTAACTACATCGTTTACAACTGAGTATGACTTAAATACTGTTAGTTCATTTATTCAAGGAATGAAGGATAGAGATATTCCCTTGACAACCTTCCATTTTGACTGCTTCTGGATGAAAGGCTTTCAATGGTGTGATTTTGAGTTTGATCCTCAATTTTTTCCAGATGCCAAGTTGATGTTGCAGGAACTCAAGTCAAATTTCAATATCAAGGTCTGTGTTTGGATTAATTCTTACATTGCGCAGGAGTCTAAGTTGTTTAATGAGGCTGATGAAAAGAGGTATCTCATTAGATATAATTCAAATGTGAACAATGGAGCTTCTTATCAGACAGATTTGTGGCAAGCAGGTATGGGTATTGTGGATTTCACCAATCCTGAAGCTGTCAAATGGTATCAATCTAAACTTGAACAACTAATCGATCTAGGTGTGGATTCATTCAAGACTGATTTTGGTGAAAGAATTCCTGTAAAGGATGTCGTCTACTACAGTGGTGAAGATTCTGTGGGAATGCATAATTATTATTCATTGCTTTATAATAAGGCTGTTTTTGAACTTTTGGAAAGGAAACTAGGCAAAGATAACGCATGTGTATTCGCACGTAGTGCGACAGTTGGAAGTCAAAAATATCCAGTTCATTGGGGTGGAGACTGTGAGTCAACCTTTGAGGCAATGGCGGAATCATTGAGAGGTGGATTAAGTCTTACGTTGTCAGGTTTTGGATTTTGGAGCCATGACATAGGCGGCTTTGAAGGTGATCCACGCCCTGAAGTTTATAAGAGATGGTGCGCATTTGGTTTGCTTAGTTCTCATTCTCGTCTCCATGGAAGTAACTCCTATAGAGTTCCATGGAATTTTGATGATGAAGCATCAGAAGTTTTGGCAAAATTCACCAAATTGAAAATTTCCTTGATGCCTTACATCTACAAACATGCTATTGAAGCACACAAGACTGGAGTTCCAGTAATGAGAGCTTTGATGTTAGAATTCCCTGATGACAAGACAGCTGTAAGTGCCGATTCTCAATTTACTTTAGGCGATTCTTTGTTGGTTTCACCTGTATTTTCTGGGGATGAAGGCGAAGTCTGTTACTATCTACCAAAGGGCTCATGGTATGGTCTTTTGGATGGCAAAATTAGAACATCCCTAGGTGAGTGGAAGAGTGAAGTTCATGGTTACAAATCTTTGCCTCTTTTGGTTCGCTCAAACTCCGTTATCGTTACGTCTGGTCCTGATGCTGAAAACAATCACCCAGTGTATGCCTGGAATGAAAGTTTTATGATTAACGTGTTTGATGTCGACAAAAATTGGACTAATTCGACTAATATTCCAAATAGTAAGAAACTTGGGAATGTTGACACCAACATTGAAGTTTGTAAGGGGGAAAAATTGTTAACAATCAAGGTAAGTGGCGATATCAAGGTACCTTTTTTTGTAAAGTTCTTAGGTAAAAATGCTGGCGTGGAAGTTGAGAAGGGTCAATCCAAACCATCAGGAAGTGACACTTTCGGAAATCTTCTTTTTGAGTGTAACAGTGAAGTTTCACAATTCAAAATCTTGAATTAACATTATCAATATTTATATTGTAGAAAAATAAATGCTTTTTTATTTTGAACATCATCTATAGATGATAGTTATTACCGGTAATTATCATCAACAGTTTTTATATTTCAAAATTCTTATAAAGTTGACACTATAATTATTTTCATTTTTCCTCTTCATTATTATAAAACTTGTCATTAATGTCAGTATCTTCATAATGGTTAAGCTCTATTATTTTCGCGTTCAAGCTGAATGTTTCTAAAGACAGAACTTGTCTTGGAATAGACCAACGACTAAGCATGTTTTCTATTTTGCGATACATTCTTACAGGTAATGTTACCTTTGTCTTAAACTTTGATATCAAACAAAAAACTGACGTTAATGCGTTTTCAAATAATGACAAGTCATCCATCCTATCCATTGAACTTGAATCATTCATTGAGTCACCCAATCCATTTGCAATGTCTAATAGTTTTACAACTACACCACCTCCATTACATTCAAATGCAAAAGCAGGTAAATTGCTTGTCGATGAAAGAAATTCATAAGCGATTGTTATAGGATAATTCACGCTTAGACAATCATCTTTCTCTCTTAGAGCTGAGGTGAGAGCATTTTGGTAAGCAATTCTCCATATTAGTGACCTCATCCAATCTTTAGAAAGCAATAAGTTCACTTTCAGTATATCTGACATAGAATCAACGATAGATATTCCTTTAATCTTTTTGTCCACTTCTCTTACCCATCCCTCGCTTAACGAAGTTGCTGAAAGGTGGAAGAAATTTTGGAAGATCTCATAATCCTTCACATTTTCGGTTCTCCTGTTAGCAATACTCATTTTTTCGAAGAAGTTTCGATCAGGGATTGCAAAAATTTTGACAACTTCAACAAATCCAGTTAATAATTCTGGGTATTCATCATCTTCGACCAATGGATAAGGGACACTTGAATCAAGGATGACTGGTACGTTGTCTTCAATGCACATGAATCTCTCACTTGCAAGTAGTAGGTAATAAGTCTTCCTCAAACGATGCAGCGACTGAGTAGAAATTTGTAAATAAGCCTGCGGGTCATGTAAACCTAATATATGCACCATCGAAATGGCTTCCCTCATATACATTATTGCCACTTCGGTCCCATTTTTGACATTGAGGTAATAGTTATATAAAAAAAATGAAGTTAATAGTGTTTCTTCAGTAGGCTTCATTCTGTGATCGAATGTTTCTCTGACATTCAATGCTGTTCGAGCAAGTTGACTAGCATTCACTTTTGTGGGCATATGTGGGAAATCCGAACTCTTACTCAAGAAAGTGAATTGTCCCGAGATAGCAGCACAAAGAGCGAGCCCCAAAGAATAGTAAGCAGACGTTTGTTTATTTAGAGATTCTCTATCTGTTATCGATGTTAAATTTGTAATTAGTGAACCAACCGAAAGCACTGGCCACAAGCCATAGTACCATGTTTGGAAGAATTGAAGAAAAGGATATAGATCATCTATTGGAATGAATTCACCACCGTAGCTCAGAAAAGTTGAAATATCACTATTCAATGACGATTCTACTTCATCCAATGATACTTCTCTTTGCTTATTACCACTGTAACTGGTAATCATTGTCCAATATTGGGAAGTACAATTAAGGGGAGTTGAAATATTGTTGCTGAATGGTAATTCACTAATTATTTTGGGCTTTGGTCCACTGCGTTTTCTGATTCTTGTGTTGGTGCATGCAATACCATAGTCAAGGCATCTACTACAAGGGCGATTCTCGGTACATCGTACCTTTCTATGAGCACAAGCGTCGCATGGACGAGAATATTTGGATCGTATGCTTCTCTTACTTGACGGTTTGGCCCTCGCGTTCGGACTCAGTGTTTCTAATATCCTAGCAGATGACATTTGATTAGGGGTAGGTATTTAACTGGACTGATTAACACTAATCGTAAAGGCTGTCGAAAATTTCGAATTCATTCTTCATATTTCTATGAACCAAGGTTTACAATTTGCGAGATCGCAAAGTGACATTCTCCGCAATCCCTTTATTTAGACAATGCATATTTTTAGTCCCATTTGTGGAGATCGCGTTAGAAGAAGGTCCTAACAGCTCGTATTGGACAATTTCTTTCAAAGGTTGTTTGGTGGGGACTAGTAATAACCAACTACAATGGTGACATTTGCGATTGATTATTGTACTAGCAATGACGATTTTGAGCCATCTTTCATATTCACAAATTGTGTAATTGTTGAAACTATTCATCACCAAATTATAATTCGATCCCCCACGTTCAAAAAATTATAGGATGACTGCACCGATTTCCCGAAAATTCGACCCTGAATAATCCACCCAACCACTTACGTTAATGTATTTGTAGATCATAGGCACCTAATACTCTAAAATGCTGCCATGAACCATAATGAAAATTGACCACTGCAACGACCATTTCATCCGGAGCCCCTCACCTGTCCGCTAAAGTTGCAGTTATTTACTGAAACTATCAAGAACAGTATTTTCTTTCGGTTCAAACCGTGTGGTATACACCACATCGATATGTTTTCGTTGTCCAAAATTAATGTGAATTCCGTAATAAGCAAGCATTTTTATTATCAACTACTACTATTGAATATTGTTTTTTGTTGCTCACTATATTAGAAATAAATGGCGAAAAATTGAATGACACTGATCGTTTTACATAATATCTGATGGTTCTGGTTTTGTAAATTCGTTAGTATTTGTCAAATATTCTAGCAATTGATAATACACATATTCTCTTTGAGTAAAACTTCCATTGGACTTGAAATTTAAGAAATGCATATAAAAAACTTTTGGAAAGATACTCATAAATATAGGAAGTTAGCTAAACTGTACACTATGACATTTGAATTTGTTCAAGATATTTACTTAAAAGTTATCTCCGATTAATTGCAAACCAAGATCGCGTGTTAACCAAATATGTTGTACGAAATATTCCTTTAGTAAGTATTCTTCAATGAAATGGCATACATTGCGATTAAAATCAAAGCATCTGCGAAAAATGTAAACTTCTCAACAATTCTTTTGAACGAAACTGCTTTTTTTTAGCGTAGTGACATACATTGAACATACTAACCCATTTAGACATCCAAAAACTCGATATAAAGGGCATTACTACCCAATACAGCATAGACCAACCAAGAGGAAACCCCGAAGAATGAACATCTCTGAAGAAAGAAGATAAATGGATACCTAATAAGAGGTAAAATGTATTTCCAATCACGTGGCAAAACATCGGTATCAATAGAGTTAAAGGCTCAACTGCCATCAAAGGGCTCTGTGGCCGAGTGGTTAAGGCGGTAGACTCAAGTTCTACTATCGTAAAGATGCACGCGTTCGAACCGCGTCGGAGTCATTATTTTTAATAACTAGTAGTAAGCTCCAGACAATGTAGATACTGAATGTTATTTTTTTATTTTAGCAGGAAGTTGACAGACCAACTAACCCTTCCCCTTGCGCTAAAATATCGCATTTCTGCCTTGATTCTCCTGCTATCTTCATAAACACTTTCCCAGAATGGCCTCCCATTCCATGAAGACTATTATATGTTCTTTGGCTTTACATAAACCGCACTCTCCTTGTATGATGGTATCCTACATTCTTAAATTCTTCCTAGTTCCGATTCCGGAGTCGTCGCACGTGACCTTAAACTATTGGCCAATCTGAAAAATTGGCCGAGTCCAACACAACTAGAGCATAATAGAAGTCGCTATTCCTCCCAACTTTTCATTATGCTTCGTTTGTGTACATCAAAGAGATTATTCTCTACAACAAGAGCTCGTTTGCGTACCTTGGCTTTTGTGGAGGCTGCTGACGGGAAAATTTCAACTGCTTCCTTGTCGGCAATAGCTGCTGCTCAGCAAATTGGGAAACCTATAACAGCCTTGATTGCTGGTCCACAAGGTGAAACTGTTGCTAGTGAAGTAGCCAAAATCGCTGGTGTGTCAAAGATTTTATCTGCTAAAGGAGAACAATATAATCACTATCTTGCGGAGGAGTTGTCCTTGTTAATCAAGGATATATTGAGCTCATCTTCTGACTACACTCATTTTGTCACTGCCGCTTCTGCTGTCGGTAAATCGGTATTACCTAGATTGGGTGCTCTTGTAGATTGTCAACCAATTTCTGACATTATCAAAGTTGAGTCAGAAAACACCTTTGTAAGACCGATCTATGCTGGTAATGCTTTGGCTACTGTCAAGTCCAAGGACAAGTTGATCTTGGCGTCTGTGAGAGCTTCTGCCTTTGCTCCAGCAGAATTATCTGGTGATGGTTCTGCTGCCATAGAAGAAATTGCTACTTTGTTCAAGTCAGACAACAGAACCGAGTTTGTGTCGGAAGACTTAGTAACTTCTGAAGCGCCAGAATTGGGTTCTGCTTCCAAGGTTGTTGCTGGAGGTCGTGGTTTAAAGAATAAAGTAACGTTCGAACAATTAATAGAACCTTTGGCTTCCAAGTTGAGTGCGGCCGTAGGTGCCTCTAGGGCTGCTGTAGACTCTGGGTTCTGTGACAACTCGTTGCAAGTTGGTCAAACAGGTAAGATAGTGGCCCCAGAATTGTACATAGCCGTCGGAATCTCTGGTGCCATCCAGCACTTGGCTGGTATGAAGGACTCCAAGACCATTGTAGCCATCAACAAGGATCCAGAAGCTCCAATATTCAATGTTGCTGACGTAGGTTTGGTGGCAGACTTGAACGAAGCGCTTCCAGAGTTGACTCAAAAGTTGTAGTATTGACTTTTAAGAATTTTTTGAATATGTTTATATAAACTTCATGTGACTATAATAGTTATTTCATGTATTTTAGTGTGGAAAGTACTTCAGTCAGTAGACTATTTATACTTATCATTGTGCAGTATTTTACAACTTTTTCGCAACCAGGTTAGTCAAACTAACGGGCCCATAGACAAATTTAAAACTCTACTTTACAAAAGAGCAGATATCTGTCATCGAATATTAGTGTAGACTCTCTTCACCATGTGATTATTTTCTTTGATCTCAATGCATCCAGATCATATCTCTAGGATTTGTCTAATTCTGCTTATGAAGTAGTACACGATCTTCAATTTCTAGAAATATAAAAGTAATTTTTATTTTCCAATACAGTACAATATAATACAGTATATTATATTAAACCCATACAAAAAACGGAATTCATGTGCCACTGTAATATACAGTGATTTCATTTTTAATTCGGAATAGCGACCGGAATTGGTTCATACCACCGGTTCAAAATTATTAATGCGAGGGGTCGAAATTGATTCAAACTAAACCCCAAAAAATATTCAAACCAACCATTGGAAATTGTTAAAACCAGCCAATGGAGATTTTTCATACTATCCAATTTTTAATATTCATACCACGACATTGATATCAGCAGCTCTATTATCATAACTCCATTCTTGTGTTAAGACGTGGTACATTAGCCCTGCTGTTAAAATTCAATGGAACAGAACACCATTTTTTGCGGCCATTTTTAACATCTTTTTTTGTGCTAGGACTACAACTTTTTTGGTAGAGAATTTAGTTACTATGTGATTGTTATATATAGTAGAATATAAAATATAGATAATCTTATTGTAAGTAAACATGGATTTCAATTCTAGGGAACTTCCTGATGGGTTCATCGACGGTCTTGGTAATAGATTCTATTCTGGTCCAAATGATATGACTCTTGAGTCAGAGATGGCTCCTGTGGAAGCGTGTTTTAGCTACAGCGAATACATCAAACGAAGAAATTGAAATATATGGAGAAGATGATACAGGATTTGATATCGATATAGATATTGGCGAAGAAGAAACCGTAACAAGGAAACACAGAGGACCGTACAGATATTACGATAACGCTACCAAAGAAAGACTTTGGGAAATGGTCTACGAAGAAGGTGTTTCAGCATACAGGGCTGTCAACATCATGCGCATTTCATTGCAAACTGCTTACACTTGGAAAAGGATGTGGAACAAGAATGTTGTTGATATGTTGAATGGTACGACTTCTCAGCCAAAGAAGCGTGGCCGTAAACCACTTCTTACTGATGAACACAAGGAATTTGTGCAAAACTTGGTAAGAGAAAACGCAACTGTAACTCTCGATGACATATTGAAAGGTCTTAAACAAGCCTTCGATAATGTAAGAGCCAAAGCTTCTACAGTATATAATTTTGTAACCAAGATCTGTAAACTTAGTCTTAAAAGAATTTCAAAGTGGGCATTAAGAAGAAGTCTGCATGAGCTTAGACAAGAAAGGCTTGAATGGGCAAATGAATATAAAGATAAACTTGACTTTAACCTGGACTGTATTTTTGTAGATGAAGCTGGCTTTAACATAAGCATGAGACGTGAATATGGCTGGTCAGCAGTCGGTGAAAAGGCAACTCTCACAGTGCCTGTGACTCGTGGTCTCAACATTTCATTTATTGGTGCCATATCTCCTCAAGGTTGTATCGAATTAAAGGCTAGAACACCAGCAGTTTCCAATAAAAAGAGAAAACTTGATAGTGGCAAGAATGTGGCTGATACAGGAAGCAAAGGCGCAACCGCTAACCACTTCTATTACTTCATCAAGTCAGTTGTTGAGCAAGTAAAAAACAACTCCGAATTAGGAGATTTGAAATACTTGATTCTTGATAATGCAGCCATACACAAGCGTCGTGATATTCAATTGCTAGTTGCTATGAGTGGGCTTGAACTTGTGTTCTTGCCACCATATTCTCCTAGCTTGAGTGCTATCGAAGAGTTTTGGGCAGTGTGCAAAAGTAAAGTTAAGAGATCATGTTTAAGTAGTAAGGACCAATTGACGCCAAGGGTCAAAGAAGCTACTCAAGCAATTACACGAGAGAGCTACGAAGGATTCTGTAGACATGCTTCCAGACATTTCCAATTGTGCTTGAAAGAGGAGCTTTTCTAAATAATTAGAGAAAACATAAAATTTGAAAAAAAGTACTAAATAGTTCATGAAAGATGGATAGACCGGGGGTCTATTTTTTCTTTGAATCAACAGGGGTTGTTTCAGCTTACTGAAGGTTTTCAATTTCATGATGATTTTGTCTATTATTTGTCTCCAAATTATTACTAGGGTGTGGTATGAAGTTTTTTTCAAGGTGGATTTAACAATTTGCAATGGTTGGTCTGAATATATTTTGGGGTTTAGTATGAACCAATTCCGGCCCCTGGTATTAATATTTTTGACCGGATGGTTTGAACTAATTTCGACCCCTCGTATTAATAATTTCTACCCAATGGTTTGAATCAATTCCGGTCGCTAGTTTGAATAAAAAATGAAAGCACTGTATATTACCGCATCTATCTGATCAATTTTACCATCTCCTTCGTCACAACCGACCAAAACAGATTCAAGAAATTCACGTGCCCCGGTCGTGCGAAAAAAACGAACCCCCCACTGAATATCTGGGGATCATGAGCTTTTTCACTACAAATGAATACGTAAATATCAAAAGGAAAGTTGAACAAACTTTAGTCAGTCCCTACTTTCTATATAAAGCACCCTATCATGAGTCAAAGTTCTGCTGCCAATGTAGAGACAGACGAGAATCTCTCGACTACTTCCTCTCTGTCTTCTTTTGTTCCCATTGAACAGCACCAGATCCAGGATGCGATCCAGGTAATCGACGAAAATAAGGCGTTCAACAAGAATATCTTGCCATATATAGTCAAAACAACTCCAATTGCATCTGTAGGCAACAATTACCATATTATTTCCGTTTTTGGCTCGCAATCCACTGGGAAATCAACATTGTTGAACAGATTGTTCAATACAAACTTTGATGTCATGGACGAGTCCAGACGTCAACAGACCACTAAGGGTATCTGGATGGCACATTCGCCCCAAGTATCCACGACGAAGCAGTTGGATACGCATCGGGAAAACATTTTTGTCTTGGATGTGGAAGGAACTGACGGTAGAGAACGTGGCGAAGATCAAGACTTTGAACGTAAAGCTGCTCTTTTCGCCTTGGCCACGTCAGAGATTTTAATAGTGAACATATGGGAGACCCAGATTGGATTGTACCAGGGTGCTAATATGGGCTTGTTGAAGACGGTGTTTGAGGTCAACTTGACGTTATTTGGCAAGTCTAAATTGGAAAAGAACGATCACAAGGTCTTGTTACTCATTGTGATCAGAGATCATGTGGGACTTACTCCTATGGAAAATTTGGCCAACACCATCGCCCAGGACTTGTTGAAGATATGGGAGAGTTTGAACAAGCCAACCGAGTTGGCCCATTTGAAATTTGAAGATTTCTTCGACACCGATTTCCACACCTTGCGCCATAAGGTGTTGCAGCCCAAGGAGTTCTTAGAAGATGTCAACGAGTTGGGTGACAGGTTAGTGGTCAAGAAGAACTTGTTCAAGCCAAATTACCACCACAATATCCCCGTCGATGGTTGGACTATGTATGCTGAGAACTGTTGGCAACAGATCGACAGCAACAAGGATCTCGACTTACCTACTCAGCAAATCTTAGTGGCCAAATTCAAGTGCGACGAGATATCGGCTTCAGTGTTTGAAGAATTCCACGAGAAGTTCAGAGCCGTTCTGTCAACTAATACTCCTGGTCTTTCAACTCTTGATTACCAGGATTTGGGTTTATTGCTTGTAGACTTACGTAGCGATACTCTCGAAAATTATGATTTATCAGCTTCTAGATACACCAAGTCCGTATACGAGCAGAGGAAAAACTCATTGAAAGAGAAGTTGAATGAAAAATTCCGCGGATTTTTTGATTCTCATATGAAGCACTTAAGTGAAAAGAGTCTCAAAGAATTCGAAACCAATATTGTCTGCTTAAAGGGGAAGAATTTTGATAAAGAATCAAAGAGAATATTGAATGAAACCTCTGATTATTTCATTAACAGCGCTATTCTTCTCTCATTAGAAAACGAGCTCGATTATGATGCCCATGTATCCAACTTGCAAGAACAGTTAACGAAGTTGGTCCACCAACAGCAGTTAGTGGAATTAAAGAACATTGTGAACAAATCCATCAAGAAACTTTCCCACGGTTTAACAAAGGCTATTCTGTTTGAATTGGCTGATCCAACAGAAATTTCTTGGAATAATATATTGTCAAAGTTTAGGGAGCTCACTCTTGAATTCTTGTCTGAACTGGGAGAAGAGACTGGTATTTATGACTTTGGCTTGGGAACCAACACAGCTCAAAATGAGGAAGCTATCGAGACTTTCATGTTCAAATCCTGGAATATATTTTACGATATCATCCATAAGATTATTTCCAAGGACAACCTCTTGACATTATTGAAGGATAGATTTGATGACAAGTTCCGATACGATGAGAATGGATTACCCAGAATGTACCAGAACGCTCTCGAGTTAGAGACAAACTATAGAATTTCCAAACTGTATTCGTTGAGAATCGTTCCATTCTTGACAATTGCCAAATTGAAGGACAATTCGGAAATCTTACCCGACTTCGACATCTTTGATTCCAAGCTCAGAGCGAAGTATCTCGGTGTAGTTGAGAATGAACATGATAGCGACGACGAAGAATATGAAGAGGACGAAAGATGTTTTGCCGAAATCATTTCTGAAACTGAAAAGGCAGAAGTGTTAAACAAGTTTAAGAAGGAAACTGATGCTAGGTTCATTGAAACGAAGAGATCAATTGTACAACATGTTACGCAAATTCCTTACTACATCTACTTAATCATCATGGTGTTAGGTTGGAATGAGTTCATGGCCATCATCAGAAATCCATTATTTTTCTCATTGGTGTTGGTTTTTGGAGCAGGGTTGTATATCTTGTACAGCATGAACCTCTTGAAATCAGCTATGGCTGTAGTACATCGTCTCGTCAATGAGGTCATTACGTTGGCCAAAGAGAAGATGAGAGAATTTTTAATTGATGATCATCCAACCCAAGCCTACAATCTACGGAAGATTAGCGGTTCTAGCATAGAGAAGGTCGAGGAAGAAAAGGTGGTAGAAACCATTGAAATGCAAGACTTATAGTGTTGTAATGAAGTACATAATATTTGTATAATATAATATAGATGTTATATCTCACTTCATACTACTATGTGTAATTAAGTAAGCGCAGTTAGTTATTGAAACTTAATCATTCCACTCCGACACTGTTGAAATAAAATAAGGAAAGGCAAGGTAACGATAAGTGCGTATTTTTATGAAGTACAATATAGAGAAAGTCTACGTTGTAGTAATGCTATTCTGTTTAGTTAAATGGAGGCATTGGCCTAATTCACGAGGGTGGGGAAAAAGCCGCCATCTTTCCTGTCTTAGAAGAAATCAGCAAGATTTTCCGAAGCCACAACTCATAAATTCTGGATAGTAACCTAATTTTCAGGGTACTACGATACTGACGACCAGGAATAGTAGACTCCTCCACCGCGTGTTACCCTCTATTCTTAGAATGATGATGAGATGCGCGCTGGTGCTGCCGACACGCTGAGGTCAAACTACCAATGGCTCGAACCAATTGAAAACGAACAGTCGTCAGATATATTAGATGAAGTTTTCGTGTAATTCACATGACTGTGGGGTAGATTTTCACTGGTGATCAGTAGGCTGGCAGATTATCTGAGGAAAAAAAATGCAACCGCGAAACTCGAACGCCGAGAAAAATGCAACCACAGGTGACTATTGCACAAGTCGGCTGTGAGCTTGGCGGTAGTTGGAATAAAAATTTCTCGCAAATGATGGAGAGGTTTGGAAGAGACAGATTCTAGATTGCAATGTGAAAGATAGAAATGAAGAATTCATTGCAGGCAAGGATATTAGCATTTTCGAGTATTGATACTGTAGAGAGCAAGAAAATGGAGACTGGTTTACGTTTGAAGAAACTGGATGGAACGCAATTTCAAGATTTGGTGTTGATCCAACTGTCTTGCATATCTCTATAGATTAAACATCTACTGAGCCGTGCAGAAAAAAATGTAACCTTGTCTTTTAGAAGATGGATCTGAGAGCCCCAGACAAGCAGTGGAGTAGAGGACGAGACCTTGGGGTAGTTACGACGTCTACATTTGGTAGTGGGTGTAATATAGGTTATTCATCTCAGCTACATTTATTGGTTAAAAAATTCTACAGAATCAAGGAGGATATGATCTTACGATCTTATCCTGGCAAGAATGCTAGAACCTTTGGAAAAGTGCTGTGAAAAACAGATGTGAGAAATCAATTGTGGTTACATTTTTTTCACGAGAGTCTGCAGTAGTATGAAAGAATAGTATAGAAAAGATACAAAGAGAAAGGGACTACCATTGGTTGATGAATTGTATGTGACAAGGAATATTGAGGTTGATTAATGAGAAAATCGACGACAGGAAAGAGCTTATAGATGTCCTGTTACTATCGGGTGTCTTTTTTCTTAGGTTTATTACTATTGCTATCCCACTTATCTATTGTAATGTTCCTTTTTTTCGCATCTATGTAGTACTGTTTTTCCTGTTATGTTTAGGTTCGGTTACATTTTTTTCAGATTAGAGACCTGATCTTTATGGGCAAAAGCATCTGGCGCCTACTTGTGGACGATCTTGTTACTACTACTGGCTATAGGATCAGCTTGTAATTTATTATTATTTTCTTTGCTTCTCTAACAATTTGTTTATTGGTGTTATCGTGATATTTGGCCCTTCTACATATATATATATATATAAAATCCACATTTCAGTTTTCTGTTTGCTATCCACGGAACCCTATTGTTTAAGTTCAAGCCGTGTCTACTATATATTCGTATTATCATTACCTCACACTGTTGTACCATGACTATGATCCAGAATTCTTCCAAAGCCGCAGCCCCAAGTGAAGAAAGCATAATAATTCCTATGAAAGGTCTTAATGGAGATATTACTATAAGCCCAACGACCATACTCATAAACCAGAGCGAGGAAAGCGACTTTATAGATGAGTTACTGTCCTCTACTTCAACTTCCAGCGAGACTTCGCCCAATTCATCCATTTCCATTTCCACTGACAGCTCATGTCTCTTATCTTCCGTTGTAAACGAATTTGTTTATGAGCTCACCAGTCAGAACTTCCAAGAACAGACGGAGTTTCTCGTCGCCGACTTGAATGAGTCCTTATCTAGAAACTCCAAGATAACTATGTTGCCCAACTACAATATTTCACCAACCGGAGAGGAATCTGGTGAGTTCTTGGTCATAGACTTGGGAGGCTCTACCTTGAGAATCGCTGTAATCAAGATAGATCAAGCATCTGATTCAGACGACGAAGATAGGTCAAAAAGAATACATATCATTATGGAAAAGAACTGGACTATTGATAATAGTTTCAAGACCATCGACTTCAACTTTTTCAAGTTCATAGGCTCCAAGATCCACGAGATATTGAGCAATCAGAATTTGATCGATATCCGCAACAGTATCAAGACCGGGATCACCTGGTCGTTCCCTTTGAAGACCACATCCTACAATAACGGTAAGATTGTTCATGTCTCCAAGGGCTACACCATTCATCCAGAAATCTACAACCAGGACTTGAAGTCCATTTTAGAGTCTGTTTTGCTAAAGGAGTTTGATTTACACATTGACGTCAAAAGCATTTTGAACGACTCATTGGCTGTGTACTCGGCCGGAGCCTTCATTGACAAGCACACTAAGTTGGCACTTGTTTTGGGAACGGGATTTAACATGTGCTGTTCATTATCTACATCGGGCAAGATGCATACCGACAAGACTTTGGAAAACTGCGAGAAGATCTTGTTCAACACTGAACTCAGTTTGTTTGGCGAGCATTTGATTAAGAGCATAGCCACAAAGTTCGACTCATTAATCGACGAGAGGTTCAAAACCTATGACTTTCATTTTAAGCCTTTCATGACAATCGATCCTAATACCCATTCCATTTTTCAACCCAACGAGTTGATGACAAGTGGTAGATACTTGCCAGAGTTGACTCGTTTGGTGTTGGTGGACTTAATTGAAGCCAAAGAAATCTTCGTAAACATCAGCCTGAAGGAAGAGCTTTTATCTTCAGCTTATGATGGCTTCAGCGGTGAGCTAATGTGCTACATTAACGAATCGACAGATGTTGACGCCATTACTGAAAAAGTGTGTGCTCAATATGGTTGGTCTTCTTCTGAAGTTACTATCGGAGATATTTTGACCTTGAAGAAGGTTGTTCTGAGTATTGTTGAAAGAGCGGCCTTCATTGTGTCTGTCTCAATTGTGTCATTCATCAAGTTGCTCCAACAACACAATGATGATCACTTCGAATCATCGATCATCAACATTGGATATGTTGGCTCAGTGTTGAAGCATTTCAATGTCTATAGAGGTTTGGTTAAGCAATATGTTAACGAAAATGTGGATATTAAAAGGTTGGGAGTCCAGGTTGACTTTAAGTTGATTGAGAATAGTTCAATCATTGGTGCTGCTATTGGAGCAGCATACTATTCATAAACAGTTAATTACTATAGACTTTTTGCTGTAAATACTATTTAGATAAAGAATATAATGAGGTTGATTCAAAAAAAAAGTGACCTCGTAGCAGGTATTATATGAATGGTGCTGCCAACCATAGACGAAGTTCGAAAGGCAAATTCGAAGTAGGTGGAAATTTACTCTATGAAGAATGTTCGGTAATTATCTTTGTACATCAATTGCTACTAATTTTTTATCGTTGTATCAATTCAAACTATGTACACTATATTTATTAGTCCTATACATTGTGATTACAACTTAGACTTTAAACCAGCTGCAGCATTGTCACAAACAACCAAGACATTACTATGGTCTTGCAAGTAGCTGGATGGGAATCTGGCATCATTCTTAGCACCATTAATGGTTTTGTCCAATGCAAACTTCTTGTTTTCTCCCAACACAATAATAGCAACTTCATCAGAATTGTCCAAGATGGTGGATATACCCACAGAGAGAGCCGACTTCGGAACCTTGTTCAAGTCGTTGTCAAAAAATCTGGAGTTAGCCTTGATGGTGGACTCCACGAGAAAGACCTCTCTGGTTTTGGAGTTCCTGCTGGAACCAGCTTCGTTGAAAGCCAAGTGACCCTCAGGACCCAATCCACCTAAGAACAAGTGAATTCTGCCGTAGCTCTTAATGGCATTTTCGTAATCGGTACATTCCTTCTTGATGTCCTTAGCTAAACCATTCAATATGTGGATGTTTTCTCTGGGGATATCAATATGGTTGAAGAGCTTGTTGTACATAAAGTAATGGTAGGATTGGTCGTTCGTGGGAGGCAAATCCAAGTACTCGTCCATGTTGAAGGTGATGACATTTCTGAAGGTGATTCTGCCATCCTTGTGGGCACGTATCAAACGAGCGTAGATGCCCTCCGGAGAGGAACCAGTAGGCAAACCGAGAACAAACGGTCTTGACGCTGTAGGTTTGAAAGTGTTAATTCTGTTAATTATGTATTCAGCCAAATAGGTGGAGGCATCGTCTGGGGAAGAAAAGGTAGCTTGCTTCATTATGTTAGATTCGATGAGTTGATGGTGGATAGACAAAGTTTTAGACTATCAACGAAAAACCAAGTTGAAGATGTAGAACAAGTAAAGCAAATAAATACACGATTGAGTGCTCCGTATATATAGCCGCACAGGTAATGAAAGTATGAAGACCCATTGGTAATCATTTTTGAAGCCAACCTTTATAGATCAGGTATATCAATGCAACATAGAAAATCCCAGGAGGTGACACTCACAAATTATTATTGCTAACTATGCATAAAACTCTGCGACTCAGGCAAATAAAGTGTTACTCTACAAATACCACCAGAAAAAGGAGATGTGCTGCTGCGACAAATGGTGATATGACTTTACTAAGCTATTGCTGCGTAAGGATAAGTCTAAGCAAAGTATGGAGAAGAAACTCAATTCTCTTGCCTTAGAAACTGGTTTCAGGTACTGTTGTGAAAAATTGTGCAACATTGAAGAAGATGTTGCATTCTTTTTGAGGTTGCAATTTCAAAACATTTCTTTTTCTCCTGCAGAGTCTATGAGTTTTATCCGTTGCACCCTAATAAATGTCACTCATAATAAAAAGTAGAAGGTTGATAAGTGAAGCTGATAAAGGAAACTCTTTTTTCATATATATACAGATGTGGATCATATTATATCCGTAGAATGCTTTGTCTTTCACTCTAAAGTTCACCTAGATCTTCTTACACATCCCAACTTCTATTCATTACATTCTCATCTTTTCTAATCTCTTACCGCCCATCGTTTTGCATATTCCTGAATATTTCACAATGGGTTCCTTCACCAGATTCACCAACTGCCACTTGATCGACAATGGTCAGCTCTACGAATTCACCGACATTTATGTCAACAACAATACCAACAAGATTTCGCATCCGCCAGCCGACCCCAGCCTTATAAGCTCTACAATCGATATCCACGGCGATATCCTCGCTCCGGGCTACTTGGATATCCAGAATAATGGAATCTATGGGTTGAACTTTTCCAATTTGAACGCAAACTCAACCGCTCAAGATATCGCTTCTTTCGACAAGTTCTATAAGGATGCCATGACCAAGTACTTGTCTACCGGTGTTACAGCTACTTGTCCTACTGTGACTTCTAACTTTCCCGAAGTGTACGAGAAGGTGTTACCTTTTTACAAAAAGTCTAGATTGTCGACCCAAACGGACTCTTTGGGTGCTCACATTGAAGGTCCCTTCATCAACTTAAAGAAGAAGGGCTGTCATCCCGTAGAAACCTTTGTCGATGCTAAAGAGGGTGAAGACAAGTTGTACAATATTTACGGCGAGAACAACTTGATTGATAACGTATGCATATTAACAGCTGCTCCAGAGATTCCAGGAGTATTGGACCTAATTCCTCTTATCAAACTGAAGAATGTTGTCTTCTCACTAGGTCACACTATGGCCGACTACAATACTGGTGTTAGGGCCATAGAAAGAGGTGCTTCAATGATCACTCACTTGTACAACGCTATGCCGCAACCTCACCATAGAGATGCTGGCGTTGTTGGTTTGATAAACTCTCCAGAGCTCGGAGAAGAGAATACCCCATATTTCGGCTTAATCGTAGACGGAGTTCATGTAGATCCGTCCATGGTCAACTTGGCTTACAGATCAAACCCCGACAAGTGTGTTTTGGTCACTGATGCCATGCACTTGATTGGTTTGCCAGATGGAACTTACAAATGGGATGACCAATACATTGTAAAGACCGGTGACAGATTGTACTTGAGGGGCACCAAAACCTTGGCTGGTGCTTCTACCACTTTGCCCCACTGCGTTAGGAACTTGGTAAAGTGGGCAAATATCTCTTTGGCAGAAGCTGTGAAGACTGTGACTAACAATGCTGCTGTTTCTGTTGGTATTGAGCACGAAAAAGGATTCTTGAACGTGGGCTGTGACGCTGACTTGGTCGTTTTAGATAGAGATGGTTATGTCCGGAAGGTCTATAAGTTGGGTAGAGAAATCCAATCAAGTGATATCAACTTGTCTAACGAAAAGAATCCAAAGGTGATGGCTGTTTTGTAATTAGTGAGTTTGTTTATTGTGTTTAGAAATTGCGGTAAATCCATAAATGCTAGTGTGAAGATGCGTTGTACACTCATGGTAACTTAATCGAAGGTGTAATTCTACAAGTTTCATTTGTCCTTTGGAACAATTATTGCACGGACGAATGTTTTACTGCTATATTTCTACGAAATTGACACAAGAATACCAAAATGTCAATATGTAAATATAAATATGAATATTGGTATTAGTATTGTATTGTATTATATCTAATCTGTTCTATAATAAATATTGATTCAGGCTAACCAAATCACTTTCAAATGCAAACGATGAAATCCCGAAAGGAAGCATTACTTCTGGTTCTCTTCATCTTTTCTGGTATCCATGCTAGGAGAGTAAGCGTACTTCGAGTACGTCCTGATTCTTGCACCGTAGATGAAAAACATGAACGGAATGGCACAACAAGCCAACGATATGAAAGCCATCAAAGTACTGGCCCATTCCAAACCTAATCTGTGGTACATTTGAATTGTAAAAAGTGGAACACACGCACCCCAAATAGATCTAACGAAGGTTTTAGCAGCCAAGGCAGAAGCAGCGTAATGTTGGTAGGAGTCAACAATGTAGTTGTTGGCGGGGTTGTACAAACAACAGAAACCGAATCCAACTGCCAAACCAGAGAAACATGGACCAGCCCATGAGATAGTTGGGTACGAAGACCAGGCAAAGGAAAACAAACCAGCTGGAACAAACCAACAACTCACCATCATTGGAATCAATCTCAATTCGGCAGGTGGTAATTCACCCCTGTCTCTATAGACCTGAGCTCTCTTGTTGTAGTCCATGTTGAAGAATGGTGCAGCCAATGTGGCAACAACAACACCTACACCAATTGGAATAAACATGACACCGGTTAAAGATGCAGAGAAACCCTTACCTTCTTGGAATACCAATGGGTAAGCAAAGAAGAACATGTACAATAAGCCGTATACAACAGACATGTACAAGGTCATTAAGAACACAATCAATTCGCTCAACAAGACGAATGGTCGCAACAACGAAGACTTGGCAACTTCGCTGAAGGATCTGATTTTCAATTCGTTAAAAGATCTGTATCTGGAGTCACCCGTTTCTTTTCTCAATTTCTTAGCTCTCTTCTTCAACAAGGTAGCGGTATGGGTTTCTGGAACGATGGAGATGAACAAGATATAGACGAAACCCGCAATGATCAAGAAAGCCCAGTAGACCCATCTCCAGGTTGAAGCATTATCTGCCAAAAGACCACCAAATATTGGACCAGCGACGGGACCCAAGAAAGGAGCAGCTGAAAAAATAGCCATAGCTGTACCACGGTCTTTACCTTCCCAGATATCTGCAAGAGAGCCACCTATAAGCGTCATTGGAGCACTGAAAGCAATACCGTCGATCAACCGACAGACAAGTAAAGTACCGATGTTTTTAGCAGCACCACATGGTACAATGAAGACAACAGCAATAGCCAAAGTTGTTACATATATAGGCTTTCTTCCGACTTCCTCGGACATAGGAGCAAAAAGCAAAGGACCAACACCAAAACCAATAACGAATACAGTTACGGATGACAAAATAATGACTTCCTGACTTACTCCAAAGTATTCGGCTGGTCTTCCTAAATCGCCGGTGACAATAGCAGAACCAAGGGCCACCACGAAACACATGAAACCCAACAAACCAGTGTATACCCACTTGATGGCCTTAGATAAGTTCTTTGGGTTCTTTTCGTCATCCGGAACGAATTCGACAAGTCTCAATCCTGATTCAGAATCAAGAGGATATTTCCAGGGGTCGGCTTCATTGTAATCACTATTGGGGTCAGCCTGGGTTGTGATTCTCTTCAAGTCGTAAGGTTGTTCCAAAGGACCTAATCTACCCGTACCTTCTTCCAATTCAGAGACGATTCTTTCGACACCCTTGTTGTTGGTAATTAACTTCTTCAACTCTTCTCTGTCTTCTTTTTCTTCAGATTCACGGCTGTTAATGGAATGTAAAATTCTGCTGATAGACCTGTGTGGAGTCAAGTCTTGGTGATCTTCTTTAGTGTTCAAGGCATCACCATAGGATTGCACTTTTTCGGAATCGAGAGATGCATTGTCAATGGTGTTCGAGTTCTCGTCCTCCGAAGCACTAATTGTATGATTTGGATCCATGCTTATATTATTGTAGATATGATGGAATGAAATTAAAGTGTAAATCTAATATAACCTTTCAACAGAAGCGTCCATAGTGATGTATTTATATAGTTCTGACGGGTAGTAAACATCGGCATCTTGAGGCTTGAGACGGTGCATAGTACATGTGATCCGTCTGCTTTTAAGGGTAAAGAATTGTTATTCAGAGTTGTCATGTACGCATTATATTTTTTCTGAACATTCATGCGTCAAATTAGAGCCAATTTTTCGTTGACTTCAGCCGATTTCCTATATATTGCTCATTCATCGGCTATATATATCGGTACTGTGGGTAGTGCAAAAATACAAGCCGATTCAGAGACCACAATACATTGTGGTAACAATACCAAGGGTGAAGAAACGGCTCTTAATTCTAAAAAGTGGGACAAAAGAGAAGTGTTTGCACATGAATGGTATAAATTGAACATGGTATCATCTTATTAAATTGGAATGCTAGCTCCAACCATTTATTTCTCCGAACTTTCCTATTTGTGAAGTGATTGGCTATTGTTGAATCAAGATAAGACCTTTTCTTTCGTCGTATCGACGGCTCCTAGACCCCTTGTTACTGTAATATCTTCGAAAACCGGAGATCCCCTCTGCAAGTGTTGCTAGGAATTAATGCTGGATTATTTCGGATTACAATCTATGGATAGTGAGGTCTCTCACTGGAAGTGGTCAGAATAGCCGCAAAGGGAGAACGGCCGTCTGCAGTGCTGCCAACTTGTCAGCCGCGCTGTCCGTATAATGTGCGGGATTTTTTTGGCTTTGTCCTTCTTAACGGTTTATACGCCAATTAAGTGCCGAACCTCCTGCACAATTACTCATTAACTATTACTGATGGGTGCAATTATCTTTTCACGTCTCTGCGGTATGGATCTTTTCACGTCTCTGCGGTATGGATCTTTTCACGTCTCTGCGGTATGGATCTTTTCACGTCTCTGCGGTATGGA